>CM027877.1:15778719-16049001 GCA_016097615.1 Eucalyptus dawsonii | reverse complement strand
ATCTTCCAAGAAGGAAACAGAAAAAACAGCACCCTCAAACAATGACAAAGCTCGGTATTCTGATTATCTACAGCAGTTTACATTTACAGAAGAAACAAATCATGAAAAGCAATATTCATGACAGTCGGACTTTTATAACAACTAATTCCTAACTCGCGCCATCAATGAATGCTATTGAGTGATGCAAAGGATCATGGATAGATTGAAGATCGTTATGGAGAAATCATGGAGATGGATGCTGGAGATCCTATCACAACAAGAAGGATGAGGATCGTTGCTCACAATCTAAGACCCGAATATTACAGTGTTATTACAGCTTTGGCATTTCTCCAAGGGCATGATCATTGCTCACTTCTCTGCAGCCTTCGGCATCGACTTGAGGAGCTCCCGGGAGAAACTCCAAATGGCAAGTGACACAGCCGATTGATATTGCCTGTACGAGTACCTAGAGAGGGGGTGAATAGGTATACAAAGTTTTTTCTTCATAATTTCTGTATACTTGCGCAATACTTAGACAGTTGAAGGATTTGCGAAAAGTAATAGTCAACGTAAGACTAAGTAAGGAAAGAGAGAATTAAACACGCGGTTTATAGTGGTTCGGCTTGATTCAAATCTACGTCCACTCTTCTGCACTGACAGCCAATTTGGCTGGATTCCACTATGAACAAAGAGATGTTACAGTGTTGATCTTCCTTGGTTTCTCGGTGTAGATGATCTACCACACTCGCTCAAGGTATCACCAAGTATATACACTCTCACGTGTATACAATTTCGCTCGGATCAGATCGACTAATAATCAAGGTGCTTCAGACTCGGAATTTTTCCATCAATCACGTTCTCAAACAACTAGAACGTCTTCCTTTTTATACTCCTTTATGCCATCATACCGCTGGCACTTTACCAAAGGAATTCCTCCAATCTACCCGCTTGATCGGAATCAATTAAGAAGATCATTCGAGCTATAAAAGGAAACCTGACGATAGCCCATCAATCATGTTTGCCCATACAATCGGATCTTGGTTTCCAAGAATAGAACATTCCAAGAATACTTCGTCGTCCATCGGATCTTCAATTGATCTAGATAAGAAAAGAATCCGTTATATTTATCCAACCAAAAGATCTTCTCGCAGACGATAGGATTAAATCCTCAACCATATACTTCGCTCTGATTTCCTTCATCACCGGATCAGAAAGACATCAATGAGAATAGTCTTGAGTCTTGAGTCTTAAGTCTCGAATCTTGAGTCTTGAATCTTGAGTCACGATAGTCGAAAGTCTTCGACTTTAAACTAGACGATCTGCAGATACCCAGACTAGATTGAAGGAAACGTTTTGTCAGCTTCAAAATATTCTGGAACGATTTCTCCAACAATCTCCCCCTTTTTAATGGTGACAAAACTTTCCTGTAGATTTGAACCACTTTGACCTGCAAAAACATTTCTCAAGCAATATGGCAATCTCATAAAGATTAACAAAGCAACCAGACTTTGCATCTATAGAAAATTGGTTAGTCTTTCATGAGTAATACCATATAACAACACTTGATATAAATGCAAACAGTCAAGCATTAAAATCCACAACCAATTCAGTCAAGTTCAAGTTCACACCCAAGATTGCTCAAGTCATAAACAAACATATTAAAAAAAAAACTTAAAGTCAAAGAAAGTTGAAGAAAGTTGGTTGGTTGGTTCAAATTGCTTCTCCCCCTTTTTGTCAACATTAAAAAGGTGAGAAAGAAGTCATGTCTGCTTGGGAATGCGCACAATCTGGAAATCTCCCATGGACTGGACTACTCCTTCTAGCCTCTTCAAGTCTTCCCTTAGTTGAGCTACCTCTTCTCCCTTGGCATTGGCTTGAAGTTGAAGAGCGAGGTCTTTCATTTTGTCCTCCAGGGTAACTGAAGATGCTTGTCCAGCATTCTTCATGGCTTGAATTTCACAGTCCAGAGCATAGATTTGGCCACGCATTTCCAGAAGAATATCCATAATACGACGAAAATCTGCAGAATTGTCCGTCTGAGTACATGCATTTGCTCTTTCCGATGGAGTGAATGCAGATGATGGCGCTTCTGTATAGTCTTACAGATTTGGTGTTGACGTATTGTGTCCTTCTTCAGGCATTTGAGAAGCCTGAATTTCTTCTGGTTTTGCTGGAGATTGTCTTAGACCTTCACTATTGGCAGCATGAGGTGTGGACCTTTCTTGCTCGCCAACTCCCCCTGTCTCTAGGACATTAAGAGGGGAAGAGTGATGATCATGCTCTTCTGTATCTTGATTCTCCTTCTCTCCAGATTCAGCTGCAGACTTTTCTTGCTCTTCTTCTCCTTCTTCTTCAACTTCTTTCTCCTTCTCTCGCTGGTCTTCTTCTTCTTCTTTCTCCTTCTCTCGTTCTTCTTCTTTTTCTTGTCTTTCTTTCTTCTTCTCTTTGTTTCTTCTGCTGTTGATTGATTAGGGAACGAACGTCTGGTCCTTATCAAGGCAGTGATTGTGAGATCTTCCTCCTCATCTTCATCCTCCAAGATGAGAGTTCTCTTCTTTTTGGATGAGGCACCAATGGCTTCCTTTCCCTTTCTCTTTGAAGCAGACGGAACTGGAGTCTTCACTCTGAATTTCTCCATTGCCTTAGAAAGTTCTTTCAGACGCATCTTTGTCAACATCTTTAAACCTACCACCATCTTATCGCACGGTCGAACACAAAGTGTGTGTGGCGGTTCAATATTCATGTGTCTGAAGATCTTGGTCACCAGACCTGGGTAAGGCAATTGTCCCTTGTCTTTCGACATTGCTCTGTACATGTGAAAGAGAATAGTGTGAGGAAGAGAGAATTTCTTTCCTGAGTTGATTGCGTACATCAATTTTGCTTCTGAGTTAGACACATCAGTCTTTGATGTAGACTTGGGCCTAATGCAATTGATCACAATTTTGTGTAACACAATATTGATGGCACGCATCCTTGAATAGATGATTTTTCCCTCGATATCTCTGTCTTCGACAAGGTCCATTGAGGCGTGAGCAACTGAGATTTTGATTGGTTGATAACGTCCTCGTTCAACTCCAATTATGTCTGCCAACATGTCCGCATCTAACACATAATCCTGATCTCGAACACTGAAAGATATTCTATTCGCATCGATAAAGCTAAGATTTGAATAGAAATATGCAGTCAGTTGTGCATATCCGTCCGTGGTGTCAGTGCAAAAACGTTCTAGTTGAAGCAGACTGAACTTCTCTCTCAAGTTCACATTCACAGCATCCAAGAAATCGAAATCGACACTCCTAGGGTTTATCACCCCTCGTTTCAACAATCTGAAAAACAAATTTTCCTGTTCTTTCGATTTGAATAACTCCATCCTCTTTCCCTTCACCTTCGCAGCAACACCCATTCTCGGTTGAAAATCAGTGAACATTTTGTCATCGTCGTTCCCATCAGTCAAATTTGGGCCCGACATACGAGGGTCACTCGGAATATTCGCAAGCGCTTCCTCTGCTTTACCCTTGGGAGCAATTCCCAAATCCTCCATTTTCTTCAGAAAGATATACTCATTCCCATAATTCTTTTCTTTAAGAAAATCATCCACGTATTTCAACGAAGTCCCAGTACTTTTCAAAGCACGGTAAAGTTTGTAAATATAAGAGGGTTTTTGGACTCTTACAGGATCAGCGTCCTCGATTATCTCTTCTTCCGGATGTTGACCCGCACCTTGTGGGGTAGAAGGCGTTGAGTGACGTGGTGGAGAATGAGTCGGGTTCTGATGCTGACTCGATAATTCTTCCTCTTCTGTGAGATCGAAGTGGGTAGGTCCCTCCTTCATCCTCTGTGGTCCCCTGGTCGCGATTCTTGAAGACTTCCTCGAAGAAGACATCCTTCTTGTTGCTAAAAGATTTCTTTGCTTGCTTTCCCAAGAAAAGATGACAACTTTCTCGAGGATGAACTCGAAGTAGAAACCAGATTGAGAGGAGAATGCTTTTTAGGGTTTTGAAGATTGAAAGTAAAAACTGTATATATATATAACTCAGTTTTGGAAAAGGGGAAGTTCAATCGGTACAAGGAAAGTGTACGAATACCTCTTTTCGAAATCGATAACCGCCAAAATTAATCCTTTTGAAAAGACAAGTTTTTCAATTTTCACGGAGACTACAAAATAACTGAACGAAAGATCATACCTTTTCGAGTTTAGATAAAATAACAACTTACAGTCTATAGTCATCAACATCTGAGTCTGAGATATTTGAGCCTGAGAGATTTGAGTCTGACGATTATCAACTTTCTGAGTCTGAAGGTTGGAGAGTCTCTAGACTTTAACTTCTTCGAGCTTCAAAATGTTGAGTCTGGAACGGATAAAATCAAATTGATTTTTCTCCAAAGGTTTTGTGAATATATCCGCTAGTTGATTTTTTGAATCAACAAATTGAATCGAGATTTCTCCACTTTGAATATGATCTCTAATAAAGTGATGTCGAATTTCTATATGCTTTGCTCTTGAATGAAGAATTGGATTTTTGGTGAGATTGATTGCGTTGGTGTTGTCACATTTGATTTCTGTGCATGAGTCTTCAATCCCAAAGTCTTGTAGCTGTTGTTTTATCCATAGAATTTGCGAACAGCAGCTTCCAAGGGCTACATACTCTACTTCTGTTGTTGAGAGAGCTACAGTGTTTTGTTTCTTTGAAAACCAAGACACTGTCCTGCTTCCAAGCAACTGGCAAGTTCCTGAATTACTCTTTCTATCGATTCTACAGCCGGCCAGATCTGCGTCTGAATATCCCAGAAGATTAAAGTCTCCCTTCTTAGGATACCAAAGACCCATGCTTGAAAATGAAGCAACGTATTTAATGATACGTTTTGCAGCACTGAGATGGGATTCTCTAGGATCTGATTGAAACCTAGCACAGATGCAAACACTCAACAAAATGTCAGGTCTAGAAGCAGTAAGGTAAAGAAGTGAACCGATGATGCTCCTGTACAGCTTTTGATCAACTTTCTTCCCTTCCTCATCTTTCTCTATCTTCAAAGAACTTGACATTGGTATATCAGTCTTCTTGCAATTTTCCAATTCAAATCTTTTGACAAGATCATTAGCATATTTTTCTTGGTAAATGAAAGTTCATTCCTTCAATTGCTTTATTTGAAGGCCAAGAAAGAATGTTAATTCTCCCATTATACTCATTTCAAACTCATCCTGCATAGACTTAGAAAATTTCTTGCATAGACTTTCATTAGGAGATCCAAAAATAATATCATCCACATATATTTGAACGAGTAAAAAGCTTTTGTTTTTCTTTTTGATAAATAGAGTAGTATCTACTTTACCTTTAACAAAACCATTCTGTAATAAGAACTTACTTAGCCTGTCGTACCAAGCTCGAGGTGCTTGCTTTAGACCATACAGGGGCCTTTTTCATCGAAGACCGAGTCCGGCTTCTTTGGGTCTTCAAATCCAGGCGGTTGTTCCACATAAACTTCCTCTTGGATAAATCCATTTAGGAAAGCACTTTTGACATCCATTTGGAATAACCTGAAATTTTTTAAACAAGCAAACGCAAGTAATAGACGAATAGCTTCTAACCTTGCTACATGAGCGTAAGTCTCATCATAGTCTATTCCTTCTTCTTGCGTGTATCCCTTGGCCACGAGTCTTGCTTTATTCCGTACGACTTTTCCCTTTTCGTTCATCTTGTTTTTGAACACCCATTTGGCTCCAATAACAGTTTTACCTTTTGGTTTAGATGTCAATTCCCAGACATCGTTAATGTTGAACTGTCTGAGCTCTTCTTGCATAGCTTCGATCCAGCTTTCATCAGATAAAGCTTCTTCTATGCTTTTTGGTTCAATTTCAGAGATGAGAGCCACAGCACTAGACTCTTCACGTCTTTTGGATCTGGTGCGAATTCCTTCATTAATTTCGCCGATAATGAGATCTTTAGGATGACTGGACTTGTGTTTCCAGTTACTGGTTGATTTCTCTGGATGATGATCTCTTTCTTTATTTGAATCTTCATGAACATCTTGATGCTGGTCTTCCAGAGTCTGAGATACTTTTTGAGTTGTAAGCTTTGGAAGGTCTGGAGCAGGTTCAGACTCTTCATATTGAGTCTGACTGGATTCATCTTGCGTAGAGTCTTGAAATTTGACTTTCATTGACTCCTCCACAGACTGGCTCTTCTTATTGTAGACTCTGTAGGCTTTGCTTGATGTAGAATATCCAAGGAAGATGCCTTCATCTGATCTTTCTTCAAACTTACCAACTCGATCTTTTGCATTTTTCAATATAAAGCATTTGCAACCGAACACATGAAAGTATGAAACAATGGGCTTCTTACCTTTGAATAATTCATAAGGGGTTTTCTCAAGAATAGGTCTTAGGAAGACTCTATTGATGATATAGCATGCTGTTGAAACAGCTTCAGCCCAAAATCGTGAAGAAATTTTGCTTTCAATTAAAAGAGTTCTAGCCATTTCTTGAAGAGATCTATTCTTTCTTTCCACAACTCCATTTTGCTGAGAAGTGTATGGAGAGGAGAACACATGCTTAAAACCAGATTCATCACACAATTTTGTGAAATCTTGATTTTCAAATTCACCTCCATGATCTGTTCTTATACTTGAGATAACACACCATTTTTCATTTTGAACCTTTTTAGCAAATTTTTCAAAATACGAAAAGGTTTCTGACTTACTTGCAAGGAAATATACCCAAGTAAAGCGAGAGAAATCATCCACAATTACTAGGCAATATTTCTTACCTCCAATACTATGAGTTTTGGTTGGTCCGAAGAGATCCATATGCAGCAACTGTAGTACATGATTAGTAGAGACATGATTTATTTGCTTAAATGAATTTCTTACCTGTTTTCCCAGAATACAAGGTGTGCATGGATCGGACTTTTGATATGGTAATTTGGGTAGACCTCGAACAAGCTGCTTTGATGAGATTTTGGCTAATTGCTTCATATTGACATGGCCAAGCTTTCTGTGCCATAAGCTCGCTTCATCTTGAATTGAGATTAGACATTGTGATTCATTTAATTTCATGTCTAAGAGGTAGATGTTTCCATGTCTTCGACCCATGAAAGACTGAGTAGAGTCTTTACTAATTCCATAGCAAATTCCTTCTTGAAAGGAGATCTTGAAACAAGTATCACACAATTGGCTAATGCTAAGAAGGTTATAGTTGAGTCCTTCCACTAGAGAAACATTGCTTATTGTGAGATTTCCAATTTTCACAGTTCCAAATCCCACAATGCTTCCTTTGCCGTTTCCTCCAAATGAAACATTTCCACCGTTTACTTGAACAAGCTTTACGAAGCACTTTGAGTCTCCTGTCATGTGTCTTGAACATCCGCTGTCAAGATACCATTTTATCTTTTTCTTGACGGAGACCTGCATTTAAAAGAGAGTTTTAAGTTTTCTTTGGTACCCAAATTTTCTTGGGTCCTTTGGTGTTAGTATGATAAGCATTATTAGGCCATACTTTCTTAACAGGCTTCCAAACCATGGGACACTCTTGTTCAAAGTGTAACAGTTCAAAGTGATCCTTACTGTTACACTTTGAACATCTTAGAGCATTTCGACCTACAGACTTTACAAAAACTTTCTTGAAATGATTTTTGTAAGCCTCTCTCAACGGTCTTTTCTTAATTCTTTCTTTAACTTTAGGAAAATCAATTAAAGGAATTGTTTCCGCTGTCATGCCTAGATCAGACTTATTGAAGTAAGGTCTTTGAACTGAAAGAACTTTTTCAAGCTTTTCGGATCCTATCGAAAATTTCTTTGAAATATTTGATAAGTTCGTTTTTAAGAAAACATTTTCTTTCAAAAGATCATCTTCTTTTTCTTTAAGAGCAGAAACATTTAAGTTTAGACTTTTAACTCTTTCTTCTAAAATGACTTCCTTTTGTTTTAGAGCTGAGTTTTCCTTTTTAAGTTCGGAAATCCTTTTGAGAGAAGTCTTAAGACTGAAACACGCTTCATCAATGTATTTAGAGACTTTGATAGGAATTTTAAAATCACTTACCTCAAATTCATTGCTCGAGTCCGATCCAACTCCGAGTCCGAGTCCGAATGTGCCATCAAACATATGTTGGCATATTCATTATCACTTTCTTCACATTCGTATCACTCCGGCTTCGGCTTTGAGAGCTTTTCGAAACTTCTCAGCTTTTCCTCTTTTCTTCTTCAAAGAGGACGGTTGGGTCGATGTGTCCCTTCTTCTTACATTCGGCGGCATACATCTTTGTTTGGTTCCTCATCATCAACAGACTTGGTCTACTGTCTCTGGAAACTTTGTTTCTTTGAGTTGAACCTTCTGCCTTTTCTATTCAGTTTTCTGAATCTTCTTATCATGAGGGCGAGCTCCTCATCGTCCATATCATCTTCAGAATCTGCATCATCAGAATCATCGTTTGATTTTAATGCAATAGATTTCTTACCTCTTGGATCTTCGTCTTCATTAATTCGTTCCACTTCATATGATTGAAGAGTTCCAATCAGCTCGTCGACAGATAGAGGCATAATTCTTTGCGTCTCTCTTATTGAAGTCTTTATATGATTCCACTCCTTGGAGAGTCCACGCAGTAGCTTGTTCACCTTCATGGGATCAGAAATTTTTTGTCCTTGGTTCTCAAGACCATTGACAATATCTGTAAAACGACTAAACATGTCAGTTATAGATTCTCCTGGTTTCATTTTGAAGGCTTCATATTGACCGAGGAGAATGTTGATTCTGGTCTCCTTCACTCGATCTATTCCTTCATAGGTGATATGTAATCTATCCCATACTTCTTTTGCTGTAACACAGGAAGATATTTTGTTATATTCAGTTGGAGATAAGGCACAATATAAAGAGTAAATTGCTTTTGCATCGAGTGCTTGTCTCTTGTTTATCTCTTCCCGAGTCATTCCGCTGGCATCAACAGTTTATTTTCCTCTTTCAGAGATTGATGCAGCAGTAGGAGTAATTCCTCTTTCCACAACGTCCCATTCCTGAGGATCCTTGGATCGTAGGAAAGCTTTCATCTTGTTCTTCCAGATGTTGTAATCATTTCCGTCAAAGTAGGATGGTCTAGTATTGCTTTGCCCTTCCATCAGCCCTGGTGCTAGCATACTAGTCATGAATCTTTTACTCTGAAGTAAAACACTTCAAACAAAGTAAGAACACAGGCTCTGATACCAAGTGATATTGCTAGTACGAGTACCTAGAGGGGGGTGAATAGGTATACAAAGATTTTTCTTGATAATTTCTGTATACTTGCGCAATACTTAGACAGTTGAAGGATTTGCGAAAAGTAATAGTCAACGTAAGACTAAGTAAGGAAAGAGAGAATTAAACACGCGGTTTATAGTGGTTCGGCTTGATTCAAGCCTACGTCCACTCTTCTGCACTGACAGCCAATTTGGCTGGATTCCACTATGAACAAAGAGATGTTACAGTGTTGATCTTCCTTGATTTCTCGATGTAGATGATCTACCACACTCGCTCAAGGTATCACCAAGTATAGACACTCTCTGTGTATACAATTTCGCTCAGACTGTATCGACTAATAATCAAGGTGCTTCGGACTCTGGAATTTTTCTATCAATCACGTTCTCAAACAACTAGAACGTCTTCCTTTTTATACTCCTTTATGCCATCATACCGTTGGCACTTACCAAAGGAATTCCTCCAATCTACCCGTTGGATGGAATCAATCAAGAAGATCATTCGAGCTATAAAAGGAACCTGACGATAGCCCATCAATCATGTTCGCCCATACAATCAGGATCTTGGTTTCCAAGAATAGAACATTCCAAGAATACTTTCATCGACCATCGGATCTTCAATTGATCTAGATAAGAAAAAAGAATCCGTTATATTTATCCAACCAAAAGATCTTCTCCAGACGATAGGATTAAATCCTCAACCATATACTTCGACTCGATTTCCTTCACACCTTGGATCGGAAAAGACTCACAATGAGAATAGTCTTGAGTCTTGAGTCTTAAGTCTCGAATCTTGAGTCTTGAATCTTGAGTCTGGTAGTCAGAAAGTCTTCAGACTTTAAACTAGACGATCTGCAGATACCCAGACTAGACTGAAGGAAACGTTTTGTCAGCTTCAAAATATTTTGGAACGATTTCTCCAACACCGATGTGCAACAGTGTGTGTCCGGCTCCTTGGAGAGCCGTCTCCGCTGGGATGAGTGCATTGCTTCTGATCGAGTCATTCAGTTCATCGACATTGTGCCTCTGAGCTGCTTCTAAAAATTTTGGGTCCATTTCGTGGACATATCTACCCTGCTAATTATAACTAGTAATGATGAATCTGCATAGTATGGTGCAGGCCTACTCTAAGCATGAATCGTGGTTCATATGTTGGAAATTGCTTGATCATGGGAACTTTGAAATAACACCTACGCTTAATTTCTCTTGGGATTAGTCCCGTATCTTTTGATTTTATCTCTTATACTCTTCATCCCATAACATGCCAATAACTAGAATGAAGAAAAGAGAATGTCCACATATCTGGAAATAAATGTTTGATCTCTACTAAAAGACATGCTAAAGCCCCGATCTCACGAAAAGACATGCTTTTACACGGAATTCGTAATCCCAATTGAAATGTACAATGAGTTGGTAGATAAGATTTTATTTTTCTTAAAAACAAAAAAGACATCCCTTCTGCTCAAACATTCCCCAAACACATTCATTTCTCTATTTATTTTTTACAATGGGTTTCATATTCTATTTCTATTTTATGAATATGTGATGGATTTATGAGATGGGCTTAAGGCCCATCCGCTCAAGTTGGGCCCAAAAAGGCCCGGCCCACAAGAGTAGGGCCCATGGATGAAGGGGCACGATTAATTATTTTTTGGAGGGACATATATAAGGGAGGAGAGAGAGGGAGAACGTACGTCTCCCTCTCCTTCGAACGCTCTCTTTTTCTCCCAAACGCTTAAGGCGACGCCGTTTCCCTATTCAAGTCGAATTGACATCATCGGATCAGAATTTCTTCCTCGAACTTCGGCATTGGTGTTTAATCTGTGACTAACAAGGTACGCTCGAATCCGTGGTGTGCTTTACGATCGGTGATGCGTGTTTTCCCGGGCTTCATCTTCCGCATTGATTTAGGGGTTCCATTCAGTGTCGAATCCGATTTTTGAGGATCCGTTATTCCAAACATTGGTATCTGAGCCCTAGTTCACGTTTTCCCAATCAATTTGATGTTTTTTGATTGATTTTTTGCGAAAAACATTCGGCCATACAGATTGGGGCGAGAAATCCCGACACCCAAGTGTCGTTCGACCATTTTTCTGAGTTTTCGTAAGTCGAAATCAAATTCTGAAGGCACTGGGAGAAAGGCGACGTCGAGACGAGTCCGGCGACTAGTCGCACGCCGCCGTACGACGCCGCACGCGCCCACACGCGCGGCCAGAATTCGATGCGCGTGGGCGCGACGCGCCCGAAGCGCTGGCAATGGCCAGCGCGTGCGCCACACGCTCTAGTGACGAACCGGCACGTGCGCGCCGGCGACCGGCTAAACGGCACGCGCCGGTCCGCGGACCGATGCATCCTGATGTCACGCGATGACGTCATCGTGACATCATCCAACGGTCGGTAACCGTTCGGATGACGTCACCAATGACGTCATCACCGACGACGTTTCGCCGGGCGGTCACCGGCCGGCGACCCGACCTGACCGGAGACCCGACCCGAATGGCTGATGAAGGCACGTGCCCGGCTCGTGCCGGATGACGTCTGCGTGACGTCATCCCCCGCACGCGCGCGGCACGTGCATCGGTCCGTGCGAGCGGTCCAACCGGCCCGACCGGTCCTCCGACCCGCGTGCCCGTTGACCTGACCCGTTGACCGTTGACCGACCGTTGACCGTTGACCCAAAAAAAAAGGGAATTTGTTTCTTTTTCAGTCATGCCTATGTGGATTATAAGTAATCCATTTTTAATTATGCATTTGTTGAACGAATTTTGAAAAATTATGTATTTTCTCTTATATTAATTATGAATTATAAGTGATCCATTTTTAATTCTGCATTTATTGCAGGAACTATGATGCGTTATGCAAGGATACCTGCAATCCCGAGAACGGACGAGGGAAATGCAAGACTTAAAAGGCTGATGTCAGAATTAGCTAATTATCAGTGGCATGATGGTGATTTAGTATCACATGTGGTCAAGGTCAATCAGATGATACAGGAAATCATCTGGAATGGTTATCTTATGCCGGATTTTGAGAAGGTGCCGGCTTTGATAAACACTTTTCCACCTGAATGGCAAGCAGTGTTGGATCGGCTATGGGAGGTCAACGTGGTCCCGGGTTATAGGAAGCTGGTGGAAGCTTTTGTGAGAGAGCAGTATAGGATTGAGTTGGCCAAAACTTCAACCCTTAGATTGAGCGCCACATGACGCCGAGTGAATGCGCCTTGGAGGCGACATTAAAGCTCTCCAAAAGTTTTTCCATGGTTGGCAAATGTGCCTTCAAATTTCTTAGATATTTTGACTGATAGATTTTATTGCTGGTTGCTGTGGGTAATTAGCTGTGGGTAGTAATAGAAGTTTTTGTAACTTCATAGAATTGATTTTGCATATGATAATCATATTAATGATAATTTTAATTTTGGATTTTTGGAGGATGATTGGAAACATAGTGACCTTTTGATTCTGAAACCTTACTTGAAATTATTCATTAATATGATGGGTCTATGCAAATAGGGATGCATAAATGATAGGCATTAATTATTCATGCATGTATGTCTGATGTGTTCAGAACGATGGTTCAACAACTAAGAACGTGATTGCTGATATGAACGGCAATAATTGTGAAATATTGAATATGAAGATTCAATATGTGCTGAAAAAGCAAGAAGCACTAGAAGCTCTTGACCTTGTTAAGAAAGATCTTAAGGATGCCATGCGCCACCTTGAGCTAGTAGAGGACCGCCTAACGGTATTTGAGCCGAAAATAGACATTTGCTATGCTGGTTCTAGCTCAGAAAGGGCTTTGTGCTCTAAGCGCAATCGTATTGATTCGTTCAATATGTGGGAATGCAAAGGATCAAGTCCTTATTGCAAGAAATCAAGAATTAACCAACACAAGAGAGGAAAACGTCCTCAAGTGAAGAAAATGTCAAGAGTGAGGTGTTACAATTGTGACAAGAAGGGTCACTATGCTCGCAACTGTCGTGAGCCAAAGAAAGTAAACACCCCTTGTACTTTTCAGAACTTTACTTTTGTGTCGAGTTCTGTATTCTTGACTGAGTCTAATCCTTTGTGGACTGTAGATTCAGGAGCGACAGACCATGTAGCAAAGGATAGAGGATCCTTTGTAGAATTCCAACGATACCAACTGGAACTAAGTGGACCTATATTGGAAATAACTCCAGAGCTGAAGTTAAAGGGATTGGCACCTGCCAATTGAACATGAATGGTGGACGCATTTTGATGTTCTATATGCTCTGGAGATTCGTCGAAATTTAAGTGTCTATTTTTTGTGTTGGTCAAGCTTGGTTTTTATATGAACTTCCATAATAGAGGTGTAGATTTGTATTTGGGTACAAACTACTATGATTGTGGTCACTTTTTGAATGGTTTTATTGTACTAAATGTTGACTGTGATGATATCAATATGTTATTCCCTTGTTTCACGTCTTCTAACTTCATGTGATAATGATGTGAATATGGTGGCATGCTAGACTTGGTCATATGAGCCAACAACATATGAATAGACTAGCCAAAGAGGGCTTGTTGGGCAATATTGAAAAAGTCGATTTGTCCATAAGTGAGCATTGCCTAGAAGGGAAAATGACAAGGAAACCATTTGGAAAAGGTAAAAGAGCTGAATTTCCTCTACATTGAATCCATTTGGACGTCTGTGGTTCAATGAATGTAAGAGGAAGGCAAGGGGCTGTTTATTTCATCACTTTTTTATAGATGATTATACTCGAGTCGGATATGTCTATTTGATTTCTCATAAATCTGAAGCATAAGTTGTTTCAGAAGGTTTATGAACCTGGCAGAAAATCAATTAGACAAGAAAATAAAGGTATTTAGATCCGATCGAGGTTGAGAATATTTATTTGATAAGTTCAGAAAATTATGTGATGAAAAAGGAATAGAAAGATAGTTGTGTATTCCATATACTCCTCAACAAAATGGTGTTGCAGAGATAAGAAACAGAACTCTACTGGAATGGTTAGGTCCATGATGGCGCATGCTAACTTACCCATCACTTTTTGGAGTGATGTGTTGTTAACTGCTGCCTATATACTTAATCGGGTGCCTTCCAAATCGGTTATTTCCACTTCATATGAGTTATGGACAGTTAGAAAACCGGACTTAAGTTTTCTTAAGCCATGGGGTTGTGCTGCCTATACTCATGAGTCCTCTCACAAGTTTGGGAAATTGGGTCCCAAAGAAAATAAGAGTATTTTCATGAGATACTGTGAACACTCAAAAGAGCATGTGTTCATAGGTGAGCAGGAAAGTGGGAGTATAACTGAATTTGAATCACAGGATGTCACATTCTTAGTGGATGAATTTCCTAAGAAGGGCAAAATAAGGGAAAATAACTCCCTATTTGAGACCTTGGATCAAGATAATGATATTAGTGGAGTTTGTCCAAGTGGGAGTAATATGAGATGTAATGAATTGAATTCAACTCATTCTCAATTGCAACCACCTGATGTGACGACATCATCATTACCTAATCCAAGTGGGAGCATGATAGGGAATGATGTGCTAAGTGTACAATCTCCCATACGGTGAACAAGTCGCCAAAGTATTCCCCGTCGATGTTTTGACATTGAAAGGGAAAGTTTTATGGTTGCTCCACAAGATAAGGATGAGCCAAGAAATATTAATGAGGCTCTAAATT
Source organism: Eucalyptus dawsonii (assembly GCA_016097615.1). NCBI lineage: Eukaryota > Viridiplantae > Streptophyta > Magnoliopsida > Myrtales > Myrtaceae > Eucalyptus > Eucalyptus dawsonii. Next base: position 16,034,133 of record CM027877.1, on the reverse strand, counting down.
GCCCTAATAAGGAAAAATGGATTCATGCAATGAAAGAGGAAATGGAGTCAATGAAATCAAACCAAAGTCTGGGAACTGGTTGATCTTCCAAAAGGGACGCAGAGCTATTGGGAACAAGTGGGTTCTCAAAATAAAGCGAAAGGCTGATGGCTCAATAGAAAGGCATAAGGCTCGCCTTGTGGCGAAAGGATATAATCAACAGGAAGAAATTGATTATGAAGATACATTTTCTCCTGTAATGAGATTTACCTTGATTCGCATTATTCTGGCAATAGTGACTAGTATGGATCTTGAGATACATCAAATGGATGAAAAGACTGCTTTCCTCAATGTAGAATTAGAGGAAGGAACATATATGGAACAACCTGCTGGTTTCATAGTGAAAGGCCAAGAAGAAAAGGTATGTCGACTTTGGGGGTCGATATATGGCCTTAAGCAGTCGTCAAGACAATGGTATATGCGTTTTCATAATGCCATAATGGCATATGGGTTTACAATGATTGATAAGGATCATTGTGTATATATCAAAAGATCCAAGGATCAATTTGTGATCATATCATTACATGTTGATGATATACTGATTGCCATAAGCAATATGGAGTTGGTTAATACTGTCAAGAGATAGTTGTCTTCTAACTTTGAGATGAAGGATATGGGTGAGGCTGCATACATTCTTGGAGTTAAGATTTCGAGAGATCGTTTTGAAGAGATCATTGTCTCTTTCGCAAGAATCATATATAAATAAGATTCTTGAACGATTTCGTATGCAAGATTATAAACCCATAGACACTCCTATTGCAAAAAGGTGAAGGATTGAGCCATAGTCTATGTCCAAGGACTCCATAAGAGAAGGAACAAATGAAACATGTTCCTTATGCTAGTGCTGTTGGGAGCTTGACGTATGCTATGATGTGTACAACACCCGACTTATGCTTTGCAGTCAGAATGGTGAGCAGATACCAATCCAATCTAGGTTAAGCACATTGGAAAGCCGTTAAGAGAATACTAAGGTATCTAAAGGGGACTGCTGATTATACGTTGAGTTATTAAGGAAAGGATCTGCAACTCAAAGGCTATTCTAATACTGATTTGAGAGGAGATTTAGATGAAAGAAAATCTATCTCTGGGTTTGTTTTCTTACCGAATAATGGCACCATATGTTGGAGCAGTAAGAAACAAAAATGTATAGCCTTGTCCACGATGTAAGTTGAGTTCGTGGCATTATCAGCAGCAGTGTAAGAAAGTGTTTGGCTTAAGAGATTTTTTGGATCATTTAGGTGTTATTGGAAGTGCTGCAGATTCATTGTTAGTTAACTGTGATAGCCAAGCAGCAAAAAGCGTATACCAAAGATCCAAAATATCATGGCAAGACCGAACATATAGATACCAAGTATAATCTTGTCAAGTATATAGTTGCATGAAAAGATGTGAACTTAGAGTACATACTACGCATGGAATTGTAGCAGATCCTAATACCTAGAGATGTGTTTTGTGGCCATATGAAATCTCTAGGATTGCGTAGAGACTAATGTACTAAATATTGTAATTTCCCTAAATGTTCACAATTTGATAAATTTGTGTTTTCATCATTAATGCCTATGAATCTTTGTTTGATCTTTATGCATCTTAATGCTTAGTGCATTACTTTAAGTTGAGAAGTATGTCGGACAGATATAAGATTAGCCCACTCACACGGGTAATCGCCTCACATTGTGTGATAAATAGAGATGAGACTGTTTATAAGCTTATTATCTAGGTGATAATCGAGAGCTCAAGCTTAAAACACGTATGTCGCCTTAACTGAGTGTTAAGATGAGGACATAATACTTACTATGTCCGAAAGTAAAAATACCCCACATGTTTTACTTTATTTGTCTAAGATGCCAGATGTGAGTTCTGATGAATTTTGTGATTGAGTAGATACGTGAACTCAAGTTAGACATTGGGTATGTCTGAACTATCATCTGTACGGTATTGAAAGGTGTAGACATACGCTCCATGGGAAAGGAGTTAATACCGTAATACGTATTTCATACTACGTATGCATGAGACGACCAATAAGAGTGGCAAAAGTTTGATCTCAACTTTTATGTCGTGTGAGACTCTTGAGGAAGAGAGTTCCTCAATTTCTTAGTCCCCTCATGACTCTTACTTATTCTCAAGATTTCTATTTAGTGTTTGCTATCTTAGGATGTTGCCAATGGTCATGAGTGATTCGATCTAATGGGGCATTTCTAGAAAAGCAAGTCGGGACTGAAATTGAGAGTTTGAAGGAAAGAGGAAGATCGATTTTAGAGAATCACATTATAGTTTTGTATTCATCGGTTAACCAATTATGACTGTCTTTGTGATAATCATAATTGTGAATACAATATATATATCATTGTTTAAAAGAGATCAAGAGAGATATAAATGTGATCGATCGATCGATCTAGGGTACTGCATACTAAATCTACTTAGGATGTGATGCCCATTATGAGCTGCTATATATTCCTAACAGATGTATGGCAACGAGCTCTCAAAGTATGCTGGTCGCATGGATTATTCACCGGTATGAATGTTGAAGAGAGGAAAAGAGGATTCTGTTTGGCCCACCATGTTAAGTGAGAGTCTATGATGGATTTTTCTCTGATGGGGTTGAATAGGGCCTGTCCGCCCAGGTTGGTTTTGGACCACCATGTGCGAGTGGGAGATGATGGATTTATGGATGGGCTTAAGGCCCATCCGCTCAAGTTGGGCCCAAAAAGGCCTGGCCCACAAGAGTAGGGCCCATGGATGAAGGGGCACGATTAATTATTTTTTGGAGGGACATATAAAAGGGAGGAGAGAGAGGGAGAACGTAACTCTTGGCATAATAACGTACGTACGTCTCCCTCTCCTTCGAACGCTCTCTTTTTCTCCCAAACGCTTAAGGCGACGCCGTTTCCCTATTCAAGTCGAATTGACATCATCGGATCAGAATTTCTTCCTCGATCTTCGGCATTGGTGTTTAATCTATGGCTAACAAGGTACGCTCAAATCCGTGGTGTGCTTTACGATCGGTGATGCGTGTTTTCCCGGGCTTCGTCTTCCGCATTGATTTAGGGGTTCGATTCAGTGTCGAATCCGGTTTTCGGGGATCCGTTATTCCCAACAATATGAGACCATATCGAAAGACTATTCCGGAATTGAACCAATCTAGAATTAGATGTCAACCTTCTCAAGAAGTTACTCTTCTGTTATGGGCCTAAAAGTGCCTGTGTTATGTAGTATTGATCCTTTGATTTCATTAGTATTTTTATCGGCACCATCCGATTTGATCCAACCAACTTTGCATCTCCTGCGTTTTTCTTCCAACTCCATGTTCACGGCTTGTCTCCTATCCATCCCCATTAGTCCCGTCAGTGCTCATAGGTATTAACATTAATTCTTCCACCTGCCCTTACAGACAAAATCTCAACGTAACGGAGATGTTCTCATGATGGCCAATTCATCGGAAGAAGCAAAGCCAAATGGGTACTTAGAAGAAAATTCATGCAACCACATCTCAGAATCTCGACTGCTGTTCGTGAAGTTACGACCTTGCTATAAACTCAGGACACAATTATTAGGAAAATATGATACATCGACTCATTCGTTACCCAATCAACTGCAGAGAATTAAGGACAGCAAATCAGTGTCTGACCCTGTTGAACAGATTCCATCCGATGCTGCTAAAGGCTTGCATTTCTTAGCTCAACCTCAGAGGAAGATAAAAACCATCATTAACAATTATAGATTATACTGCACAAAATGATTGAGGAGCATTTGTGACTGGTTCGCCAACTGATTGATCTTCCTCTTAGAGTAGTCTTGAAGTAGGTGACATTGATCTTCCTCTTTCATGTTCAACTCCTGCTCGTGAGAGAATTTCTCCACTCTTTATATCATTAACGATGATGGATTGGGTCCTTAGATTGTAAATATCCACCACGAAGTCAAACCCAGAAAGCCTTTTCAACCAAAAATCTAGAGCTAGCGCCAATTGCCTATGTTCCAGTAGAAGAAGGATCGACACAGTTACCAGCAGCATGTTCAACAAGTCCACGTTCTTCAGTCCAAACGCTTTGCCCAGTAAGGTGAATGGCAGGTAATAGGTGAAGCAATAGTAAGTTTGAACCATTACAGTCATAGATAGCAATAGTGGCAGCCTGACGGGGAGATCTTTGGTGAGGCAAATGATCATCTGAGCTGACACCAAGAGTCCAAATGTGTTGCCATTCATGAAGGTAATGTATGCTAAGTGACTGCCAAGAGAACCAGTCATCCAAGATGCATAGGATGTGAGGAAGCCTTTCATGGAACTATTGTCGACTTTTATCATAAAGCTTGGAGGATGAAGCACAGCTTCGTAGGTCGTGCTTGCGACGAGCATGGCAACGACTAGGAGGGCATTGCGTATGTCACTCATCGACTCTTTTTCTTTCTTCAAATTATTCGATGGGGAACGTGATAATGATTGAGGAGCATTTGTGACTGGTTCACCATCTGATTGATCTTCCTCTGAGAGTGGTCTTGAAGCGGGCAAGATTGATCTTCCTCTTTTGTGTTCAACTCTAGCTCGTGAGAGAATTTCTCTGCTCTCTCCATCATTAATAATGATGGATTGGGTCCTTAGACTATACATATATGTTGTGTGGAAGAACACCCTAACTAGATGAAAAAGATACAAGAATAAACAAGAACACGGAGATTTACATGGTTCGGCGAAAAATCTGCCTACGTCCACTGGAGAGAGAGAGAGAGAGAGAGAGAGAGAGAGAGAGAATTTCTTATTTGAGCGTATCACAAGAGTACAAGGTATAATGCTGAAATAAATAGATCTGCCCACTTTCCTAAACCTAGTAGGAAAAGAATTCCACCATAAAGATATTATCAAATTTAAAACCCAAATCTAGGAAATATATTAGGAAACAAATAGCCTGCAATCTTCAAGTCTTCCTAGATTTCCTGATTGAATATTGTGAAATTCAAGACAACATTAGCAAATCTCCACCTTTGGCTTGAATAAACCACAAGCCTCCACTGGAACCAAGAAAACGAATATATCTCTCCCTCCACCATACCTTCGCAAAGGTACGCTCGCACCTAGATCGGTGTGGCCTCCATCAACTTCAATGATGAGTGAGAGAAATCAAGTCCCTACAAGACTTGAACTTCTTTGTAGTAACCGTCTTTGTGAGCATATCTGCAGGATTATCTTTAGTATGGATTTTCTTCAAAGTAATGCTACCATTCTCCAGAAATTCTCGAATTTTGTGGTACCGAACTTTAATGTGTTTCGTTCTAGAATGGAACATTTGATTATTCGCTAGACATATTGCACTCTAGCTATCGCAATATAATGTAACACTTTCTTGCTTTATACCCAACTCTGTGACCAAACCAGTCAACCATATTCCCTCCTTCGCAGGCTCAGTTACTGCCATATACTCAGCTTCGGTTGAAGACAATGCTATTGTAGGTTGAAGCATTTCTTCCGCGAAATAGCTCCACCGCCAAGAGTAAAGACATATCCCGTGATGGACCTTCGCTTGTCCAAATCACCAGTGAAGTCTAAATCAACATAACCTGCTAAATTGATCGATCTTCCTTTGGAACTGAACATTAAACCCATTTCGACAGTTATAGCCAAATAACAAAACATCCACTTAACAGCTTCCCAATGCTCCTTACCCGGATTGCTCATGTATCAGCTAACGAGACTCACCGCATGAGCCAAATCCAGTCTGCTACAAACTATAGCATACATGAGGCTCCCTACTGTGCTGGCATAGGGTACTCGAGACATCTTTACAACTTCCTCATGTGAAACAGGGCATTGTTTTTCATATAATTTGAAGTGATTTGCTAAGGGTGTACTAACCGGTTTAGCTTTACCCATGTTGAACCGCTCCAAGACCTTCTCAACATACTTCTTTTGATTTACCCAAAGCTTACTTGCATGTCTATCTCGAAAGATTTCCATGCCAAGGATCCTCTTTGCAACACCAAGATCCTTCATATCAAACTCACTATTTAACTGAGACTTTAGGGAATTAATGTCTCTCATTTTTCTTGCAGCAATTAACATGTCATCAACATAGAGATCAACATAGAGCATCAACAGAATAAGCGACTTATCATCCAGAATTTTGTAGTAGACACAATAATCATGCACACTCCTCATGTAGCCAATACGAAGCATAAATGAATCAAACCTTTTATTCCATTGCCTCGGAGATTGCTTCAAACCGTAAAGTGATCTCTTGAGCAAACAAACATGATCCTCTTTCCCTTCCACCTTGAAGCCTTCGGGCTACTCCATATAGATTTTCTCCTCCAAGTCACCATGAAGGAATGTCGTCTTCACATCTAGCTACTCAAGCTCCAAGTCATACATGGCTACCATAGCTAGTAAAACACGAATTGATGTGTGTTTTACAACAAGGGAAAATATCTCGTCGTAATCAATCCCCTCCTTTTGTGCATAGCCCTTAGCAGCAAGTCGGGCCTTGTATCTCTCTTGCTCTTTCTCCGTTGCTGCTTCCTTTCTTCGAAGAACCCATTTGCAACCAATGACGTTCCGATCATTGGGCTTCTTCACAAGTTCCCATGTCTCATTCTTTTGTAACGACTCCATCTCCTCCATCATTGCGGTCATCCACTTTTCTTTCTGATCACTTTTCAAAGCTTCATGGTGGGAGCTTGGATCGCCAAAGCCTACGGTAAGAGCATAAACAACCATATCCTCAAAACCGTACCTCTCCGGTGCTTTGGGAGTGCGCCTTCCTCAACCCATCGTAATGGTACGAGGAACTTCTACCGTTTCTTTGACTTCCGGAGCTTCATCGGATGACTCGCCATTCTCTGTAGATTCTTTGGTTTCAAGCTCCACCTTAACGATAGATTTATCACTCTCCTCTTCAGCAGCCGCGCGTGGCACGCAACTTGACTTCAACATTGCAGATTCATCGAATATAACATCCCTACTCGTCAGAATTTTCTTCTCACTTGGATCCCATAATTTGTAGCCTTTCACTCCTTTCTCATAACAGAGAAATATGCATTGTTTTGATTTTGGATCCAACTTCGAGCGTTTTGAGCTCTGCACATGTACAAAAGCAGGACAATCGAATATTCTTAAATTAGAATAATCGAAAATTTTACCAGTTCATACCTCTTTGGGAATTTTGCATTTAATTGCAGTTGATGGAGACCAATTCACAAGATAACATGCCATGCAGATAGCTTCTGCCCAAAACTCCTTGCTCAGTCCCGCATGTAACCTCATGCTTCGAGCTCTCTCTAATAAGGTCCGGTTCATCCTTTCTGCTATGCCATTCTGTTGGGGCGTATCCGGAACTGTGAAGTGACGTTTAATCCCTTCATTCTTGCAAAGCTCCATGAATGGTGTCGATTTGTACTCTCCTCCATTGTCCGATCTCAAGCACTTAACCTTCTTCCCCGTTGAAGTCTCAACTTCAGCTTTCCATTATTTGAAATTTTCAAGGACTTCACTTTTGTGTCGCATGAAGTGGACCCAAACTTTGCGAGAGAAATCATCAATGTATGCCACGAAGTATTCCTTCCCTCCTTTTGACTTTACCGGTGAAGGACCCCATACATCCGTGTGTACATACTCGAGCACGCCCTTGCTTGTATGAGTTGCAGCATTGAACCGAACTTTGCATTGTTTTCCAAACACACAAAATTTGCAGAAATCTAATTTGCATGTTTTTATACCTTTCAGTGCATTCCTCTTGTGAATCTCCATCAATCCTCTTTCTCCCATATGCTCGATATGCATATGCCATAGATAGGTGATATCTATATCCATGCTAGCTTCCGTGGACACAGATGCTCCACCTTGCACTGTGGTTCCTATAAGTCGATATACGTTCCCATGCCTCTGTCCCTTAAGAACAACTAGAGCTCCCTTAATCACCATCAAGACTCCACCTTGAGCCATGTACTTGCATCCATTGGATTCAAGTGCTCCTAATGAGATCAAATTCTTCCTTAGACCCGGAACATGACGCACTTCTGCCAAGGTTCTAATCATGCCATCAAACATCTTAATTTTCATGATTCCAACACCCACAGTCTTGCACGAAGTATCATTCCCCATGAGAACTGAACCACCATCATATGCCTTGGACTCATCAAAGGCTTCTCGATGAGGACACATGTGAAGCATCCGGAGTCCATGATCAACGAATCTTCAAAGGTGTCCTTCCTCGACGATATGGACAAGACGTCCCCATCATTAGTCTCAATGCTATCGGCTATACTTGCCTCATCTGAGCTCTTCTTCTTTTTCTCGTTCTTATTTGGACAGAAGCTCTTGGTATGCCTATCCCGATTACACCCGTAGCATCTTCCTTCGAACCTTCCCTTGGATTTTGATTGACCCCTACTACTCAATCCTCGATCCATTGATCTTCCTCTTCCTTGATTGCTTTTCTCCATTGCAAAGAGTCCCTCTCCCGAAGATTTTGAACTACTTGCCCTTTTTCGGGTGTTGTTTGAAATTAGGGCAGCAATCACCTCTCCGATGTCCAAGGTTTCCTTGCCATAAAGGAGCGTAGTCACCAAGTGGTCAAACGAATCCGACAACGATGCCAGTAGTAGAAGTGCTATGTCTTCATCCTCAAACTTTACCTCCAAGCTTGTAAGTTCACTAATCATCTCATTAAACACATTGAGGTGTTCCAACAGATCTCCTCCTTCACTCATCTGAAGTGAATACAATCTCTTCTTCAAGAACAACTTGTTCATCAGAGATTTTGTCATATAAATGCTTTCGAGTTTGAGCCATACCTCTAGAGCTGATTCGATTTCCACTACATATTGAAGGGCCTCATCTGATAGGTTCAATCAGATTGAGCTGCACGCCCTCTCCTCCATGTCAGCCCAATCATCATCAGTGATGGTGTTCGGCTTGTTTGATCTTCTCAGAAGAACCTTTGATAAACCTTGTTGAATCAACATATCCTTCATCCTTCTCTGCCATAGTGTAAAACTATTCTTCCCAGTGAATCTTCAATATCAAATCGAACGGTTGAACCTTTTCCAGCCATCTAGTTAAAAGTCGCAATACAGGACAGAGAACTTGGATTGCTCTGATACCAATTGTTGTGCGGAAGAACACACTAACTAGATGAGAAAGAAAACAAGAATAATCAAGAACATGGAGATTTACGTGGTTCAGCAAAAAATCTACCTACGTCCACGGGGGAGAGAGAGACGGTTTCTTATTTGAGCATATCACAAGAGTACAAGGTATAATGTTGAAATAAATAGATCTCCCCACTTTCCTAAACCTAGTAGAAAAATAATTCCACCATAAAGATATTATCAAATTTAAAACCCAAATCTAGGAAATATATTAGGAAACAAATAGCCTGCAATCTTCAAGTCTTCCTAGATTTCCCGATTGAATATTGTGAAATTCAAGACAACATCAGCAATATCCCCCAGGAAGTTAAAACTAGAAAGCCATTGTGATATCCCAGATTTTCACCCATGTCTTCTACTGAGTAAATCGGGCATTTCATTGACACGTCTATAGGGCTATTTTTAAAGCCAATCACTCTCGAGATAACTAGGCTAGCTGGGGAAGTTATTAAAGACTTTAAAGCAAATAGACTTGAGAACTTGATCAGGAATCGGCTTCTCGACCGTGATTATCTCTAGAGGACATTACGGCACAATTAAAAATCGATTTGAGATCAAAGATAGGTCTGTTCAACTGAGATGTGTGGTCAATTGTGGGTGGCTTCACTAATTTTGAAAATTCTCATCGACCGACACCAATATGATTTTATTGTCGTTTTAGTACCCTGTGTTCGTAATTGAATTCTTGAGATTTTCATGACAATCAAGAGTCGTCATTGAGTCGAGTGGGTTTATAGTGGTTCGAAGAAAATCGACCACGGGTTATTTGCCTTAAACAGTTCTGAAAACTACCCGGTAGTCTAGGTCATCCTAAAAACACGCTGAATGAAAATTAACCGCCAATTCAAGTCCGATTTCAAAAATTTTGAAGATTCTGTCATGTCACAATAAATTTTAGGAGTGTCGACTCAGTCTCAGAAGATTTTTCTGACAACCGAGACTTTTTGGGAAAAAGTCGGTTCGAGATCGTTTTTGTGCAATTAAAGCTGGGGATTTATTTTGGTTGTAAATTTGGGAAGAAAATGGGATATATGGGTGAGGAAAAATGCTATGGCGATCAATGAGGCGTTGATTTCTTTTATTGAGGCCATTTGAGGTTGAGTCAAGAGAGAATTGAAGCCAATTGAGGGGGATTGAACCAAAATTCGTAGCTCCCCCATAACCCTAGCCAAATGGACCAATTGAGAAGTCATGGGAAGTGTGTTGGTGGCCAAATGAAGGCCAAGGAATGATATTTGGCTTAGGATGAATCTTGTGAAGTAAGATGTGGAAATATCAACCAAGTGGAGCCCTCCATCCCTCACTTCTCCCTATCCTCTCTCTCTCTCTCTCTCCTTCATCTCTATCCTCTCCATCTCTCTCTCATTTCCACCGTCCAAGACCCTCTCCTCTTCATTTTCGAAACCCTCAAGCTAGCAAGAAGACCGGCAGAAGGAGCTGTGGCCGTCGCACGCCTCCACCCGCGCCACCACCGATTTCTGGTCTAGCTGACCTCTCTCTAAAGATCCGAGTAAAAAGTAGACTTCCCGGATGAAGCAACAAACGATCCACATATCACCGTGACGAGGACATCCAGATCGTTCCAACACGCCTAACCTCATCCCGAATGGAGCCACCGGCCATCCCATCTGGCCGTCTCAAGCCGCCGGTCGCCGGTCCGTCGATTCCCTACCCACCTGCACTATTTTGCAATTTTCTCAATTTTTCTTCCGTTCCGACCATTCCTTTGGCCATTCCATCCACCTACAAGAACCCCTTGACCCCCGGGAGCCATTGGTTGCTGGAAAATCCCTTGCTGGAGCTCTGATCAGCCCGTCTTCACCGTTGAAGTTGCTGGTTTCCTCTCTGCAGTCCGCAAGCCAAGCCCGTGGTTCAGCCCCTTGGGATTCGGCCCAACTTTGGCCTAAGAATTCAGCCAAAGTCAGCCTAGTATTGAGGCCCGCAAAGGAGCCCAAGCCCATCTTCAAGCAAGCCCAACTCACATTTGTTCAGCCCAACTTCAGTTTTGGATTGGGCCCATTCGAAGCCCAAGTTTCAGCCCATCTTCAAAGTTCAGCCCACAAGTTCAGCAAGCCCATTTTTTAGCCCAAGCCCGCGAAGCAAGTCGGCCCAAGCCTAGCTTTTTCTGTGGGCCTGCAAGGCTTGTAAGCCTGGCCCGAGTGTCTGCCGACGCCGCCGAAAGTTTGGATTTCGGCCACCGTCATGTTGCTGTTGCGATGATTTGGTCTTTGCTTTGCTCAAGTGAGTAATCTCATTAATCCTTGATTAGTAGACTAATGATGCTTAAGGGTTGCTTAGATTTAATTAAGTGCAATTAGGTGGTTAGATGAGAATAGATTAGTGATTATTAGATAATTGTGATGCATATTAGACATTTTGATTGTGCAATTAGCAAGTAGATATAGTCTACTATTTATTGAATGCATCTTGAGATTTTTCCCGATTTGATTTGGCTTCCAATTAGGCATTACGGGCTTAAACTAGATTTATCGTATTTATTTATTAATTTTCGAAATTAATTTAATTAATTATTTATTTTCCGGAAATTAGGCAAGGATAGCCGACGACCGGAATTTTATGCGAATCGTCATGGCGTAGTCAGTTTATTTGATTGAGCTTTATTTCATGCTAAATTGGATTATTTGTGAAAGTGGGAATTATTCTTTAATCGGATAATCATTGGTTATTAATTGGAAAATAAACGGGCATCGGTTGATAATGCCAAAAATATTTGAATGGACTGTAGAAAAGGTGGGAGTTATGGAAAGGAAAATATTAGATTTTGGCTAAGGCCAGCCGTGTGCCCATGCACGAGATTTTATCAGGTATTTTTAATACGAAGAAATTAAGCCAAGACATTACTTGAATTGAGGAATTTAAATGCGAGGCATAATGTCATTGGGCCATGAGGAATTAATCATGTGTTGGTTTATAGTTTAAGCAAGATGATTATTGGAAGTGATGTGATGTGTGTTGTGTTAAGGGAAGCCAATGGGTCATGAGCAAGTAAAGGACTAAGAACTACATGATAACGAGATTTCGTGTGGGTTACCTCTAGTGTCTTATACCATCGCTTATTGTAGTCAAGAGCTAAGTGTTACATGGCGACCTAAGCCGCATGGGAATTACCTCTAGCGCCTTACAGTTTTGTCATGCATGGTGAATGGCTAAGTGCTACATCTCGTGTGAATTACCTCTAGCGCCTTATACTATTGCTTATTGAAGTAAAGGACTAAGTACCATACGATGGCGAGATTTCGTGTGAGTTACCTCTAACGCCTTATACTATCGTTACTGGTGGTTAATGACTAAGTACCGCACGATGACAAGACTTCGTGTTGGGTCACCTCTAGCGCCTTGAGCCTACATTTGAGTGGGAATGTTGAATTGGAATGTTGAGATTAATTATCGAGTATAGATGAAATCATCGATATGATTTCATCCTTTTGTCATGAATTGATTGATTGAATTGAATTGGCCAGGGAATGGTCATCATTGACACGTAACCGATTAGGTCGATTGATCATTGCTTTGATCTGATGTTGTGAATTGATTGATCAAATGGAAATGACCATGAGTGTTCTTGTTGGCGTATAATCGACTGGGTCGATTTGATCGGTGCTTCGATCAGTGATGTGATTGCTTGGATGCCTATTGAACTGTGCTAATATGCAGGTGGAATCTGAGGGCAACGTAAGTCCTCTGACCCGTGTGTGTATAGGCAGCCTGGATAGTGCATTGGTTTCCTAATCAAGTCTTAGTGGGGTAGAGCTTGTTGAAACGTAGTCTCATCCTGGTTGTGGGATAACATTTCAGGCCCATAGATGAGCCTGTGGAGGAGGAACCAAAAGAAGATGATGAGCCGGAAAAAGATGAAGAGCTTGAATGATGTGAGCTTAGTGAAGAAGAGTCAGAAGAGGATCAGGATGATCCTGAGTACGACCGGGATGAGGACTGAGATCCCATCCTAACTTGTTAGACCTTGTCTGCGTGTGAATAGATGTTAGATCAAACTTATATATATAGTATTGTAGAATACTATGAGATGTTTGTAAAAAGGTGTCGTTGTGAATTTTCAGTATGAAAAATATGGCCCTACTTTTCTATCCCATCGTCTTATTGCTTAGGGATTTATAACTACTTCCGCATGTGCTATTAATAATGAAAGGGGTCAGCGATACTTAGTCCTGGGATATTGCATTCTAGAATCGACTAAGTAGAAGGATGTGTGGGTGCTCGAGGATCGAGGTGTGACAGCCATTTCAACCAAAAATCTAGAGCTAGCGCCAATTGCCTCTGTGCCAGTAGAAGAAGAATGGACACGGTTCATAGCAACACGCTCAACAATTCCACATTTTTCAAACCAAATGCTTTGTCTAGTAATGTGAACGGAAGGTAATACGTGATGCAATAGTAAGTTTGAACTAGTGCAGTCATAAAGAGTAACGGTGGCTGCCTAATAGGGAGATCTCTAGTGAGGCAAATGATCATCTGGATTGATAGCAAGAGTCCAAATGTATTACCACTTATGAAGCCAATGCACAGTATACAAGGAAGCCTTTCACTGAATCATCAGTGACTTCTATTGTAAAGCTTGGACGTTGAAGCACAGCTTGGTAGGTCGCGCTCACAATGAGTGTGGCAACAGCTAGCAGAGCATTGCGTTAGTCACCTAGCGACTCTTTTTCTTTGTTCAAATTTTTCAAATTTGTGACTGTTTCCCAATCTGATTGATCTTCCACCGAGTCTAAGCTTGAAGCAGATGAGTTTGATATTGCTCTTCTGTGTTTCGCTCGAGCTCGTGTGAGAATATCTCTCATCTCTCTCTCATTAACAACTTGGTCCTTAGATTGTACATATCCCCTTGGAAGTTAAACCGATAAAGCTTTTTCAACCAAAAATCTAAAGCTAGTGCCAACCACTTTTGTGCCAATAGAAGAAGAATTGACATCGTTACCAGCAGCACACTCAACAATTCCACATTTTTTTCAAACCATACACTTTTTTTAGTAAGGCGAATGGCGGGTAATACGTGAAGCAATAGTAAGTTTGAACTAGTGCGGTCACGGAAAGAAACAACGACAGCCTAACGGGGGCATCTCTGGTGAGGCAAATGATCATCTGGATCGACAGCAAGAGTCCAAACGTTTTGCCGCTTATGAAGCCAATGTACGCTATGTCCCTGCCAAGAGGATGAGTCACCTAAGAAGAATAGTATGCAAGGAAGCCTTTTGCTGAATCATCAATGACTTCTATCGTAAAGCTTGGAGGCTGAAGCATAGCTTGGCAGGTTGTGCTTGCAATGAGCGCAACAACGACTAGCAGGGTGTTATGCACGTCGCCTATTGACTCTTTTTCTTGGTTGACAATGAAGGATTGCGTCCTTAGACTGTACATATCCCCTTGGAAATTAAACCTAGAAAGCTGTTTCAACCAAAAATCTAAAGCTGGCGCCAACTGCCTCTGTGCCAGTAGAAGAAGAATCGACATTGTTACGGGCAACACACTCAACAATTCGACATTTTTCAGACCAGACGCATTGTTCAGTAAGGTGAACTGTCACGCCCCAATCCTCGAGCACGCACACATCCTTCTGGCTTGGTCGATTTTATAATGCGATATCCTAGGACAATGTATCGCCGACCCTTTCAATTTTTAAGCACATGCGGAAGCAGTTAAAATCCCCAGACAATAAAACGATGGGATAGAAAAGCAGGGCCATATTTTTCATATTGAAATTTATAACCAAACTTTTATATGAAACACAAACCACTTCATAACTATTCACATCAAAATGGAGATCTCAAAAGAAGACAGAAACTTAGACGAACTGGGCCGTACTCAAGACCCCTCTCAGGATTGTCTTCTTCTTCCAAAAATCTTTCTCCTTAAAATTCGCCTCCGAGTTCTCCTTCTCGGATTCCTCCTCCTCAGCTCTTCAGCGGGGTCCTGAAACGGTTTCCCCAAACTGGGATGAGACTACGTCTCAGCGAGTTCTACCCCACTAAGCCCGATTAGTAAACCATTATACTAAAGGCTGCCTAAACACGCACAAGGCAGATGACTTACCTTGGCCTCAGATCCCACCTGCAAGTCAGTACAATTCACAATAAACACCCATTCACTTCAAACAAATCGAACCAATCGATTACATGTCATACAATTCAATCCCCACTGTGGGATATTTAAAAGCTAGGCCACGTGCATTCTCCAGGATGACCTTCCAAGTCTCCAAGCCACGTGCCTCAAACCTCAGACCCACGTGCATTCTCTAAGGCGACCTCTTCGCCAAGGTGGTACATCAAGCCACCGAGCCACATGTCCTTTTTACGATGCCCGGGCCCACGTACATTCTCTAAGGTACTTGCTTACCAAAGTGACGCATCAAATCACCGAGCCACGTGCCCTTTTAGATGCCATTCCGAATACTGGACCCATGTGCATTCTCTAAGGTACTCGCTTACCAAAGTGACGCATCAGATCACCGAGCCATGTGTCCTTTTAGATGCCTGGGCCCACGTGCATTCTCTTAGGTGCTATCTCACCAAAGTGATGCATCAATTCACCGAGCCCACGTGCCCTTTTAGATGCCAAACTCTATCACCGAGCCACGTGCATTCTCCAGGATGACATACCGAGGCTCCGAGCCACGTGCATTCTCTCAGGCGACCTTTTCGCCAAGGTGACATATTCAACCACTGAACTCACATGCATTCTCCAGGTGATATTCCAATTCACCGAGCCCACGTGTCCTCTTTCAAGTGATTACCAATCTACTTTCAATACCGAAAACCAATGCCCAACGATTTCTCAATCAAATAATTAAATCAACTCAACAAAGCATTATAAAGGCTGAATAACATACTTGGCCATTTACCGATCAACAATTCAATCTCAATCAATTCCAATCAATTTAGGGTAAATCCCTAAAATATCACAATTTATTCAATTCCATACAACGTGGAGCTCAAATGAATAAACGGACTACGCCACGACGATCAGCACGAGATTTCGGTCGTCAGCCATCAAAATCTTAATTTCCGAAAAATAATTAATTTTGAAAATTAATTATTAATTACTAAAAATTTAATTTAGCTCAAAATAAAGCCCGATTAAATAAACGGACTTCACTACGGTCATCAGCATAATTTTCCAGTTCCAGGCCATCTCAGTTGAATTTTCGGAAAATAAATAATTATTTAATTTAATTCCGAAAAATAATATTTAAATACTAAAAATTCCACTTAGGCCCGAAAGGCCTAATTGAAGCCCACTAAGGGTCAGGAAAAATCCCGAGACACTTCCAATAATTAGTAGACCACGTCTACTTGTTAATTGCGCAATCAATTTATTTAAATCGCATCATAATTGACTAATAATTGCTAATTTATTCTAATCTAACAACCTAAACATAATTAATTAAAATTAAATCAACCTTAAGCATAATTAGCCAATTAATCCTGGATTAGTGAGATTACTCACCAAATCGCGCGCAAATTGGATTAATCTGATGGTGGCGACGCGAGGAACGATTATTCCCAAAGCGACTCACGGATCCGGGGCCCGAAAACGGCCCAAAACGGCCTTGAACCAGCTGGATACCCACTCATGGGTTTGCTGGACGGGGCTTATCGGGGTTGCTCCGGCGGCTAGGGCGGTGAGGGGAAGCCGGCGGAGGGTAAGGGGGCCGCGGGGGAGGTCCGGCGGGGCTAGGCGATGGCCGGAGGTGGCCGGACGGAGGCTGGACAGAGGTGAACAACAGCTGGGTTGCGCGGATATGCTCGGGGGAAGAACGTCTGGGCGGAGGAAAGGGCTGGCGGCGCATGGCAGCGAGCGACGCGCGCACGAGCGCGGGCGTGGGCGTGCGGTGCGGCGGCGGGACGAGTGGCGACGGCTGAAGGGCGAGCTGCTGTCTCCGATTTTTGCTTCTGGTTTCGCTTGCTCGATCGTGCGAAGGAGAAGAAGAAGAAGAAAGAGAGAGAGAGAGAGAGAGAGAGAGAGAGAGAGAGAGAGAGAGAGAGAGAAGGGATAAGTCTTGACCAGTCAAAAGGGAAGAGAGAGAGAGAATATGCAGTGGGGAATTCGCACGAGGGGGAAGGGAAAGGGGAAAGGAGAGAGAGAGAAAAGAGAAAAGAAAAAAAAGAAAGAAAAGAAAGAAAATAAGAGAGAGGGAGAGAGGGAAATAAAATATTACCTTTCCACTTATTTTATTTCATTTCTCTTTCCCTTTCTATTTCCTTTCAGGCTTCAATTTTTCTTCCGATAATTTCTTTATTGAAATTTTGGACTCGTCAATAAATTGACGAGCGATGAGACAGGATCCTAAAATAAGAATTATGATGCGCTTAAAATTCGATTCACGAAATCGAGTTCAATTTCATGGTTAAAAATCGATCAAACGTGATTTTAGTCCAATCCAACAAATTAGGTAGCTTTTAGGGATTTTACAGATGATACATCCCTTAACGGCTTTACCCAATAGGTTAGTTAACTCGTGAGTGATCAGCTCAGAGAAAAAGGGCCACAGGCACTTCAATGACATGCCCATTTCACTTTATCAAAACGGGGTCGAATTTTAGGATGTCACATGAACGGCAAGAAATACGTGAAGCAATAGTAAGTTTGCACCAGTGCAGTCATAGACAGCAATAACAGCAGCCTAACGAGGTGACCTCTGGTGAGGCAAATGATCATTTGGATCGATAGCAAGAGTCTAAATGTATGACATCCCGATTTTCTGATTCTGGTTTCAATTAAATAAGTCGGGCATTTCATCTTCGCGTCTATAGCTTTCTTCTCTAAGTTGGCCACTCACAAGATAACTAGTCTATCAAGTGAAGCCGTTAAGGAATTTAAACGCAATAGACTTGAGAATTTGACCAGGAAACAACTGCTCGACCGTATTAATCTACAAGGGTCATTACGACATAGACCGATTAGAAACCGGAGATAGGTCGATTCAATAGAACCATGTAATTAAGTGTGGGTGATTCCACCTAATTGCACAATTCTTGTTGATCGGCACTACACTGATTTTTCTATCGTTTTGGTATCCTATGTCCGTAATTGAAACCTCGAGATTTCTACGACAATCAAGAGTCGCCAATGTGTCGAATATGCACTTTGTGGCTTGAAAATAATCAATAACCCGTTTTTTTTTTGCTTGGGGGAATTTTAGGGTTTCGATTTCAAGAGAGTTTCTATCTAGAGTTAATCTAGATTTGAGAAAGAATATTCACCACTCAATATTAACACACTCATCGCAAAATTGTTTTTATGTTTTGGTGAGGATCCATTTCTTGCAATAAATTTTGGTTGTCTTCACGGGAAATTAATCTTGAAGGATTATATATCTTGTAAATTTTTATAAAAGTCGCTCTTTTAAAGGAGCTACTTTTTTCCTAAACAATTTCTAGTTCATATGCATGATTGCTTCGCAAGACCTTATTCTAATTACTGCCGACATGGATATACCAAGACAATTTTAAGTCTATTGTATCAAATAAGGAAAACATACAAATGAAGAAGTGTGCAATGCTAGGATAATGACATAGAAGTTTCCTATACCTTTGGCTAATATATATGCACATCAACAATGCTATTATCAATATAATATTCTGGGATATCTATTGTCAAATCCTCAAGAAATCCAAGCCCTATAAGATGTTGCTCAAGAACTGAAGCCACTAGAAAAATATTGAGCAAAACACAGAAAAGATTTTACTTTGAGGGAAGGAAAGATGAGGAAGAGGTCTAACCTGGAGCTCGCGAAATCGTAAAGCTTTCCCGTGCAAGAGAAGACAATGAGTCCCACCTCGGCATCACAGAGTATGGAAAGCTCCCTTGCCTTTTTTATCAATCCTTTTCTTCTTTTCGAGAAAGTGACTTGCCTACTCGTGGAGTCGTCAATTCTCTTTATCACGATCTTTCCTCTTCCCATTTCTTACCGTCCTTTTTGGCACCTAGGGTTTATTGCCCTCCTTATCTGTCCAATCTACGAATAATCTCAGGTGATAATCAATAACCTGTAAGAAACCACATATCAATAAGTTTAACGGATTTTGCTGCTGGAACATGAGGAGAGAAATCCATGATTCTAGGTTAAGAATAAGAAGCATTTGCAAATTGGTTAAAGAGAACCAGGAAAAGAATAGATGTCACAACTGTGTGAAACAGTAGAGAGAGAGAGAGAGAGAGGCACATAGCGTGAAGAAGGAGAAGAAGAAGAGATGAGATGCTCACTTGCCTGGAGCCATGATTGATTGACTGTAGAAACAGTTGCCTTCTCAACCTCTCAAGGGGCAAGGGAAACCCTAGCGTATTTAAAAGGACAGAAACCGATGGTGGACCAGATTCTCTTCGCCCAATAAAATGTCAGCTCCCCCCGCGCCCCGCCCCCCAAAAGTGGGGGGTGGGCCGATGCACACTCGCGCGAGTAAGATCTCAACCCACTCTCCTACTCAAGAGGCCCATCTGTCGCCCACGGGTTGTCTGAGGATGTCTTCGACGCGAAGGTAGAGCTGATGTGGACCGACGTCGGTCGAATGAGGCGAGTAGGGAGTGAGTTTGTACTCGAGAAAACAGAGAGAGAAGGAAACCTCGTACCGTCAGAGAGTTATTGGCTCGAGGTTCTTGGAGGGCATGTGAAATTTAGGACACCGCCGTTATCGCATCCCCACTCATCTTCTATAATTCCATCCCCATTCATCTTTTATATATTTTTCTTACTTTTTAGTTCGTACACTCTAAAATATATTCGTTTTGCACCAGCTTTTGCTAATTTATTATTATGTATTGCACGCCTATGCTTCATTAACATTGATTGAGAGATGTCCTTTTCCACTTACGATAATTTAGAATTAAATTATGTCAGATTTTTTTTAACAAGTCATAGCACTTGAGTGAGTGTTGCACAAAATTTATAACACTCGTGGTATTTGCTTCATTTTAAATGAGTTATCAACATTTTTCTATTAAATTACCAGTTAGTTTTGAATGGCTAATTATATTTTTGGTTACTTGCCAACATCTATTTGTTTTTGGTTTTAATTTAGTAAGTTTTCTTATCATGTACCAATGTTATGTGTTGTTCTTACAAATCCCTTAAATTTATCAGGTCTTATATTACTTTATAGACCTTTATTTGTATGACTAATCAGCTCTTGCTCAATTAGGTTACTAACTAGTTTTGTTTAACAATGTCTCATTTTAGTTGCTTGCAAATCTTTATTTGTTTGTTTGTTTTTTTTTTTTACGTATAACAACTTTTTACAAACTTTTATTTGTCTTACTTGTCCACATGTTAATTTTACCAACTCTTTTTCAAAAGTTAACAACTTAAGTTAGAATGACTACCAATTTTTTTTTCGGTTGAGTAACCTACTAGTTTTGCATTATCAACTCTTATTTGACTTAGTTACCAACATCTATTTAGTTTTTATAAATTACCAACTTCACTTTTTTATGACAAAAAAAATACGTTAATCTTTAATTTTACAAACTTTTATTGATCTTTCTTACCAACAACCTTAGTTTACCAACCCATTATAAATTACCAACCTTTATCTTTAATCAATTTACTCACTAGTTTTGGGTCCAATACTCATTTGAACTGCTTCCTAATGTTTTTTTTTTCTTTTTGAATTCACCAATTTTCTATAAAATTACAACTTTATGTTATTACTTGCCAACTTTTTTTTTATAGGAAAATCTCCTATATTGTTTTGAATATGACAAAATAATTAAATGCTACTAATGTATGTATTGGTTGAGTAGAACCGGTTAAGAGATGCACAAGCAATGTAGGTGGTGTTTACGATCGTCTAAAGGCTATGAATACTTTGCCTTTATCAAGGGTGAACAAGTCATTAGACGCTAGGCTATCTATAAGTTGGATAGACTTAAGTGGAAGGTGAACAAGATTGAAATGAGGAGTTCAATAAAGCTTGAAAGGATCATGGAAAGGTGAACAATTGGATAGAGCCATGATTGCCACTGTGCTTGGAAGGGCCAAACAACATAACCTTGAGTGAAGTTGGAATGAAGAATATTTTTCAAATATTAAGGGCATCCAAAGTACACAGTGGAAAGACATGTTGAAGCTAGATGGATCTTGATAAATAGTGAACAAGTATGGGAAGTTTGTGAGGATTTATAGGTACCGTGATAAGGTGAATAGTTGAGTGAAGTCTTGATCACTAATGTACTCAAGAACTATGATACACGGACACGTCCCACATGCCTCCGTGTCGTGTCCGACACGTGTCGGACACCTCGACACGCTCGGACACGCTCGGACACGCTCCGACACGCGGTCAACGCGTGTCGAATTTGTCGACACGTGGTCAACTTTTGTCGACACGCTTCGACACGCGTGTCGGAGGGCGGAGGAGAGGGAAGTAGAGATGAGGCCGCGAGCGAAGGCGAGCCCGTGACGGCGAGAGACGGCCAGAGAAAGAGGGCGAGGGCCGTGAGAAGAAACTTTAGGAGGGAGGCGCGCGTGGGGGAGGGCGGTATCGTCGAGTGGGGCGGCGGCGGCGGCGGCGGCGGCAGCGGCAACGGCAAGGGGGAGGCGTCGTGCGTCTGGGTTACTCCCTTTTCCGCTCCTTCGGCGAATGCTGGTGCTTTTCTTGATCGAGTCTTCGATGCTTTCGGAGATAGGCGTCGTGCGGCGAGGAGGAGGAGGCGAGGAGGAGGAGAAGAAGGGGCCGCGCTGCTAGGGTTTTGAACTTTTGAGAAGGAAAAAAATAAAAATGGATGCGAGGAGGAGGAGAAGAAGGCGCCGTTCAGCGCTGCTAGGGTGTTGAAAAGAATAAAAAAAGACTTGGCGTGTTGGAGGGAGGGGAAAGTGACAGGAGGGAGGGGGAAGTGATGGGTTGTCAGGTGGTGGGGAGGGAAAAAAAAAAGGTGAAAAAAATTGGGGGGAAAGAGATGAGGGACGTTTGGGCGCAGGGGGTGGTTTCGAAATATAAAAGTAAATTTGGGGGAGGGGGAAATTTCGAAAAATAAATGTAAATTTGAGATAATGAAATTAAAAAAAAAGTGTTAGATTTATTAATATTATTAGTATAAATTTATTGTAAACTCTTTATTTATTTATTTGTAAATTTGAATCAAATTAATTAAAATTAAAAATATTTATTTAATATTTAACGTGTCGGAACGTGTCGAAATTCTCTATTTTTTGAAAAATGACGTGTCGCGTGTCGTGTCGTGTCGTGTCACGTGTCGTGTCGCCGTGTCTGTGCTACATAGCTCAAGAAGACCGATAGATAACAAATCATAAGGTGTTTTCCAGCAAGTAGCTTAGATAATCATTAGATTGCTGATATAGGTGGCTCCCTATATCAATTCTAAAGAAATTGTTTATCGTGTGGATAAGAAAATGCAAATATTTCTTTGACTTAGTTTATTGATCAAAATGGATTAACGGCTAGCTTCAAGGTCTAATATTTCAGAAACAAGAACTGTAGATGAATCAAATCCTTGCCTATTTTATTTTCTGACTTTACCATGTATGATTGACTTTATTTAGGAAAACCTTAACAAAAAAGATTTGATTGTATGAGTGAAGAGATCTTTCGGTGATTGTGTCCATCAATCTGTATGAGTGAAGAGATCTATCGGTGATTGTGTCCATCAATTTCAGTCGCTAATTGATCCTGTTGAAGATTCTCGAATGCCTAAATTGGAGATTGAAGATAGTATAGGGAATGAGGGAAAAATGAGAGGGCAAAATCTATATTTTAGGTATATAAGTATAGTTTATTATTTAATAATTTTTTTTTGAAGGAACTAAGGAGGGGAATTACAAAAGCAAAAGAGAGAAGACAAAATTATTGAAAAAATCAGTAAAAAAAAAAAATGAAGTAGAGCAATGCTGATCTCAAATGAACAAATTTTAACTTGAAAAAGATTTTTTAATTGTCGAAGGTGAGGGCCAAGGAAATTTCTAAACAATTCCTACCCTGTCCTTTTTCTCTGTAGCTCTGGTTGAGGTTGAAGTTGCTACTCCGTAGTTGTTTGGTTCGGCAAGAGACTGGAAGCTTCTTTTCCTAGAGCTCTCTAGTTCAAGTTGATGGTTCACAAAAGCAGCAAGAGAGGGAAAGTTTGGAAGAGGAAATTAGAAGTGTCATAATTTTCTTATAATACTCACTTTAGTGCTAAATCTTTTATGGGATCACTTAAATGATTATTTAAGTACCAACCTGATTTGAGATTTGAGATGCTGGAAACATGGCGCTGCAATATTTTATCAATTTCCTTAATTGATGTGTTTCGTCAGCCTGCCCACTCAACAGTAATAGCCTTAAAGGACATCATTGGCATATTTTCTCCCAAATATAAAACCTAATACGAACAAATCAAGCCATTTCCCCAAATTCTTCAAACCTAAATTTGGGAACCTCAAAATTAAAATGGAAAGTAGAAGTCGTACAACGGGCTCACATTCATTTCAACAAAGCCAAGAGGGAGGTGAATATTATTATTTTTGTGGATTTAGAAGTCCAATAAGAATAGCTTGGACAATTTGAATCCCGAGAGAAGATTCCAGGTTTATAAGGTTTGTCCGTCATGGTTGTGTTTCTTACTGCATCATTAGCTGCGGGATTCAGACGAATCGGATAGCGGACTAGGGTTTTCTTTTTTTCTTTTTTTTTTTTTTTTTTGGGGGGGGGGGGCATTTAGATTGTTTTTGTCGATTCTTGTTTGCGGTTGGGCGGTTTGTCATCGGCTCATAAGCGAGATTTTTGTCAACATTCAAGCGAATTGGGAGGTTTTCTTTTGGGATAATGTGGGATCCGTGGGCTTGTAATTAGGTGAGTATGTCAGACCGATCGAATTGAGAATCCCCTAAACCGGCAAGTTTGATCTGGCTATCGATTTCTTAAAAATACAACCAATGATTTTTGGTCCAATTCTCGATAGACCAGACGGTACTGACTCTTTTTTTAAAAATATTTTTTTAATTTCTTAAAAATAGCAATAAGCCCTAAAATAATAACTCTTGGTATTTTCAATTATTTTTATTTTTAATTTTCTTGGCTACATGATTGGTTCCATTAGACCATACTAGATTAGACTGGTCAGGTTGTCAATCCCATGACCATCTAATTCTCCTGGTCCAATTCTGGATTCTTAGGTGAGAGCAGATTGAACCGAGAGCCAATAACCTTTAGCAATGTCCAATGTCCACGTTGGACTTTTTTTTTTTTATAAACAAAAAAGAAGCCACGGAAGATATATCATTTTATTAGAAAGCCATGTAGGATATTTTGCTGGAATTTCTCATTAGAGGTTTTTAAGTGATTATTTTTTCTCTAATGTGACATTAAAGTGAGCACTGTATGAAAATTGTGACATTTTTAGTGTCATTTTCTCGTTAAAGTTTCTTATCCTCTATATTTCTTAGTTTGTGTCCAAGTTTCATAAAAGGGGTGAGAGAGTTGAAGTATTAAACTTTGTAGGATCACGAAGGTAGATGATCATGCATTTTCTCTCTTGATTTGACATTTACTAGTTGATCTTTACATTTCTTGTTATAGTCAAACATATAATTCTTAAATGCTACAATTAACTCATTCATGATTTAAGGTTCGAAATTGTAAATTAACTAGAGGTTGTCTCTGTTTGAGCATTTATGATTTCTTTAATAGTGAACCATGAGAGACACTTATCATCTTCGTTTGTGCATTTTTGGTTTTATTTACACTACACAAATATGCAATTCCTTCCAAATAATGGACTAGATACAATATGAAAATGTTGACTTTATTACTTCAATTTACCAAACAGTGAAAATGATATAACAAAGCCTTTGGATTGTATGTCCTATGTTATCTAGCCCTATTATAACTAGGAATCCCAATAACTTAACATCTTTTTATAATTAAAAGGACTGGAAAGCTTACTAAGGTCCTGTTTGGTTGACTTTGGGCAAGTATCCTTGGAAAAATGCCGTTTAATAAAAACTACATTTTGCAAATGACTTTTGCCAAATTTTTTATAAAAAAATTTCAAAAATTTCTTTATGTAGCCACTGACAGCCATTCCAGTCAACCTCTGACAATCAGATCTGATTGCTAGACAACCTTGCCTAAGGTCATCAGACCTCAAGCAATGCTTGGGGTCCGCAACCTAGATAGCAAGCGACCACCGCCTAAGGTCACCGAACCTCAAGTGGCCCAAGCGACGCTTGAGGCCGCATGACCTCAAACGGCGATTGCTGGGTGGTTGCAACCTAGGCGAAAGTTGCTAGGGTTAGGAGACCCCTCAAGTGGCGATCGCTGGCGCAAGCAACCCCTTGGCCAGCAATCGTCGGCCTTCATTCATTTCTCTGAAGAAGATGGACAGTACATGTCAATAGTAATGGGACTTGCATTCTGAAGATGTAACTTCCTAAAGGATCTTTAGAGTTGCTTTAAGCTAAAAGTCCTTAGAATCATTTGGAAATACAATTGTATCTTGCTAAAGTGTTCCGCAACATTGAACTAAACATGTTTGTATTCAGCCAAGCCCCTCAGAGCCCAAAAGCTCATTCCAAATGTTGAATCAAACGGGACCTAAAACTAGTTACCCCTTTGAATATTTTCATAAGATCTAAGACTTCTAATAGATTTTCATATTAAGCCATAGTTACTTCATGTTGCTCGCGATCTTCGCTGCCTGTGTTTTAAGATCCAAATTGACACCCCATGTGGCCAGGAAGTGTGGTGAGCCCATTCTGCCCCAATAAAAATGTGGTTGGGCCTTTTGCATGTGATCTTGAACTAATTCATGGAGGCAAAAAAGGGCGAGTCAATTTTCGTGGAGGACAAAGACTACTTATGACAGCCTGAATTTTCAGAATTTGTTTTCGATTAAATAAATTAGGCCTTTCGTCGATGCACCTATAATGCTATTCTCTAAGCTGATCACTCACAAGATAACTAGACTATCTAGGGTAGCCACTAAGAGATTTTAACGCAATTGTCGCGACCTAATTTTTCAGGTGCACCACCTAAAACTAGGTTAATGGACTGCTAAGTTTTTACACTTAGCTCGGGCTCTCCCAAGCCCATACCAAATCGCGACTTAAGTCTAAATTTTTAAACATGCAAGAGGTTATTATCTAGGAGTCGCCACTAATCAGTTTTTGGTAGGTCGATTAGACACCTAAGTAAAATAAAAGGAGAATTACTTTACTCCTACGAACTGCAGACCCAAGACGGGATTTGGATACTGGCTGCATTTCTAATGCCATTTCTGGTACCATTTCTTTTTAATTTTTCAAAATGTTTTTTGCAAGCAGCTGATTTATTTTAACCTAAATTACTATCATGCAAATGTGGTGACCACATGATGCCATCTACTATTAAACATTCAAATAAATAAATAAATAAATTGCATCACACAAAGCAATCAATTATTTTTTTGGGTTTTCTCAAATTTCCTTTTTTTTGAAAATGCATTTTTTAACTACATGTCCAAATCTTATTAATATACAAATTCTAATTAAATTGGCCTATTATGCAAACTAGTTATTATGCACCTCATGACCTAACTTTACTAATGAACAAATTCTGATTAAATGATCCTATTATGCGAACTAGTTAACATGCACCTAGATTATTGTATTTTTGTATTTTTCATTTGAAATTCAGAATTAATAAAAACCCTAATTAAACTATCTAAAAAGGGATAATTTTCTAATTTATTCTAGGGATTAATTTGATTTAAACCCTATCCTATCTTAGAAAACTATTTTTGAAAAATGAAATAATTAAAATGTGTGAACATTATCTAAAAACTTAATTTAGGTCCAACCCTAACTTATTTCTAAAAATGCCATCCTAAAAATGTAATCCTAAGAAAATTATAATTTACTAAACCTACATGCTCATGCAGAATTTTGATTTTTTTTACTTTGATTTTCTGATTTTTTTTAGTTTTTTTAAAATATAAATATCAACAAAATAAAGGATTAGAATAATCGAAAAAATAACGTATTGTCTTACGGGTCAAATTAACGATTATCCTAACCCTAGTTATCACGACAAAGAGCTCAAGATAATTAAAAATTGGTCTGAAGTCTTACGGACCAAATTAATAATTATAATGATTTAACAATTGAAATTCTACCAAAAAGTCTAAAAATTAGTATAATTAAAAAAATGATCCGATGTCTCTGGATCAAATTAGTAATTATAATAATTCCTGACAAAATCCCTACAGATAATGCCTACAAAATGCATAGATATTAACATTGACAAACCATATTCTAACTTAGACAATAATAACACAATAAAATAACATAAAATAGGCAAAAGAAAGAAATAAAAATAAAACTAAAAAAAATAAACTACATAAAGGTAGAGACTTGCAGCAGCGTTGGTAGGGTGTCGGACGGACAGTGGCAGGCGTCGGGACTCCGGCGAGCGGCAGTGCGATGGCGGGGGAGTACCAGCGGTGCAAGGGTGGCGAGTCCGGCGGAGCGGCGCAGGCGCGATGCAGGTGCAAGAGGCGCAACGCGAGCGCGGGGGGAGCAGCAGCGGTCGTCGGAGGTGCGGCGATGGAGCTGCAGACGCGGGCGAGTCCGACGGAGCGGCAGTGGCGGGTCGCAGGTGCAGAGGCGCGGCGATGGGCGTCGACTCAGGCAGCAGGAGTCGCCGGTGGGATTTGGTGGTGATGGCAGAGCAAGGCAGAAGCGTTACTGCTGGTCGCGGGCATAGCGTAGGCTGAGGGAAGGACTCCGGCGGTATTGGAGTCGCGATCTGCAGTGGCGGGCGAGGGTGATCGCGGTCCGGTGCGGGCGGGATGCTGAGGTGTAGCGACGGAGTCGAGCTCTGGCACAGGGACAGCGGTGCGGCGTCGTAAGGAGACTTTGCAGGGACGTCGAGTTGTTGGTGTCGGATGAACGGAGGCGCGCAGTGATGGGCGCTGCAGATTGCGGGTGAAGCGCGGCGACGCGGGGCCTGGTGAAGCGGCGGCGATGCTTGTGGAGTCGCGGACAGGTGTGTGGAGCACTGCAGGGGCGTCGATTGAAGGACTGCTGAGGAAGAAGACCCTCTTTTTTTCTTTTACTTTCTCTCTCTATCTCACGTCACTCTCTCACGTCTCTCTGTACCCTCTCCGTCTCGCCTTTCTGCTGACTTGACTCTTCCTTTTTCCAAAAGAATTTTTTATTTCATTTGGGCTCAAAGAAACCGAAGGAAGAAACCTTCTCTCACGTTTCCTCTTCATTTTTTCTCACTTTCACGAATTCTCTCGTGTTTGCTCTTCTCACGAATTTTTTCACCAATCCTCCCTTTTAAACCTTGTGCAGGTCAACTCCTTTTTATAATGGTTCCGCACGACCACTTTATATGGTAAATTTCAAACTTCCATATTCTGTTGCATTAAATCAATGATGTAAATCGGAGCATGATTTCGCAATCAGTTCGATTTTACACCGATTCCTACCAGTTTATCAAAATCCTTACCCTTTGTTCACCTGATTTTAAAATTGTTGCTGCATTTAACAAAATCCAAACATCCATCAGAATTCCATATTACCTTGCATACTTCAATCAAATCAATTTCCTCCATTTTCATTTTTTTTTCTTTTTATTTGTTCAAAATGCAATTTTATTTTTCCAAAATTAGGTGTCAACAGCAATTGACTTGAGAATTTGATCAGGAATCGACTGTTCGACCGTGTTAATCTGCAAGGGTCATTACGGCAGCGACAAAAATCGATTATAGACCAGAGATAGGTCGATTCGATGGAGATATGTGATTAGGACGTGGGTGATTCCACCTAATTGCAAAATTCTCGTCGAATAATACTAGACCGATTTTCTATCACTTCTATACCTAGTATCTGTATTTGAAATCTTGAAATTTCCACAACAACCGAGAGTTTACCAATATGTCGAAGATGTACAATGTGACTCGAGATAAATTGATCACAGGTCAACTGCACTAAAAATTCCTAAAAGCTAATTAGTAGACTAGGTCACGTTTAAATCGTATCATGTTGAAATTAATCGCGAAATTGAACCCGATTTTAGAAATTGAAAATTCTGTTATGTCACAATTTATTTTAGGAACGCTCGACTCATTCTCCGAAGAATTTTCGGATATTCCGAGATTTTTACGGAAAATTGTTTCGGATATTACGGAAAAATAATGGAAATTCGGATGGGCTCAATTGAAAGAAATTCGGACTTTCAAGTCGAGCCTTTGAGTGTCGGGGACTTGTAGGAAATTGTATAGGATTTTCTTCATTGAAATCAGACCTCGAATTGGAGAAATCAGAGAGGAAATTGAAGTTCTATTAGGTAAATTTGGAGGCCGGTTTATTGGTTGGAATTTTGGCATTAATTTAGATAATATTGGGGGATTTAAAGTGTGGAAAGTATTAGGGGACATGAAGTTAATGGAAGGGATGAGCTTGTGGAATTTTGTATCTCTCTCTCGTCCAACTTGCCGAGCAAGTTGCTGCCGTCCCTATTTTCTTCGTACTTTTGCTTCATCGAAGACTTCAGCTGTTCGGCCTCTTCTTCTTTCATTGGATTCTTCGAAAATCACCGAAACCACCCAGCAAGCAAACCGCCTTCACTCGTCTTCAACCCCAACCAACAACGACGCATGTTGACTCTGCCCTCCCCTCTCACGCTTCCACCATCCTTTGTGTCCTCTCCTCTCAACCGAAGCAACCCAACAGCAGCTTCCTCCGTGCGCTAGCTGCCGCGTGTCCTTCACCCATCCACCAAGTCAAACCCTCCCTCATTGTCCAAAAAAAAAAAAAAAAAAAAAAAAAACCCTCCCTCTTAAATTTCATTTTTTTTTTTACTAAAGAAGCCCTAGAATTCCATCGAGCCGCCATTCACCTTCTCTCTTCACACCTGCAAGCTGCCACTCAGTCCAACGCTTACAGTAGCTTCAACCCACGCGTCTTCAGTCCAGCAAGCTTGAGTCAACAAATCGGTGAAGCTCTCTCCATCGTTGACTCCCCTGCTGCCAGCGAATTCGTGCGCCAGCTCCTCCGTTGCTACTTCTGATTGGCCCTGCGCGTTACCATCGAGTAGCCTAAATTCCATCTTCGGTCGTGAACTCCAACTGCAGCAGGCCCATTCTGTTCAGCCCAAAGCCCAGTGTCCCCCTTCTGCTTCTTTGTTCAGTCCATTTGAAGCCGAAGTCCAGCCCCGTTCGGTCTTTTCTTCAGCCCGTCGAGCCCTCAACCCATCCAAAGATAGGTCCACTTGAAGTCAGCCCAAGAAGCAAGCCCAGTCCAGCTTCAATCTTCAGTAGTCCTGCCCAACTTGGGCCCAGCCCAAATCAAAAACAAATCTCATCTTGGGCTGAGATTTGTTGGGCCGATTCTAGGCCCGATCCGAGCTCCGTCAACGCCATTGCAAACTCAAGTTTCGGCTGTCGTCGCGGTGAACCGATTTATGTAATAAACCGGTGAATTTATGCATTAAACTCTTCTTAGTATGCTAATAACTTTTAAGAGGTGTTTAGATTTATTTAAGTGTAATTATTTAATTATTGATTTAGTTAGTTAAATTAGGATAGTTAGATTAAGTAATTATGTGGTTAGAAATTTATTAGTTAATTAGATTAGTATGTTGTTATATAGCTAGGATGTTTAGAATAATTTATATAGCTCAATAGATGGTTAGATTAGAAGTATTTAGCCTAAGTTAGCATTTTTAGTATTTAATGTATTTATTTAATTAATTTTAGTAATTATTTAATTAATAAACATTACCAATAATTCAGCCAGGGTAACCGTGACTGAATTTTGTGCTTGATTGCAATGGTGTAGTTAATTTATGCAATCAAATGTTAAATTGTGAAAATTGAGTGCTGATTGGAAATTTGGTCAATTATTTCAAAATTTGTGAATTTTGATATTTATCCAGAAAATCACGGGTGTTGGGTTTTAAACATCGAAATTGGTTTTATATACTATGTAAACCAGTAGGATTTTTAAAAGAAGGTTATGAATTTTCTGGATCCAATCTAACCGTGTACCCACGCACAACTATTTTCATCGGGTGTTTTTAATACGAAGAAAATAGGTTAGGATCACTATTTTAATTGAGGCATTTGAGTGTAATGCACAGTATCTTGAGACAAAATTGATTGGTCATGTGTTGGTTAAGAGAACTGTCCTCGAACCATGTCAGATGGACGTTACCCTATATGGGATACCCATTTATTGGGATTTGGGTCACAGTAAAGATTGGACCCATACTACTTTGGGAAAGTCATCTTTGAAAGACATAATCGTACTCAATGGGGTGAGACGATGTCTGGCTACGTTAGTAGACTGCCAAACTTTTAGTAGGCCGTACCTTAGAGTGGGCAAAATTATCAATTGGAATGCATGTTGAGTGAAATAGATGCGCCGGATTATGAAATAAAATTATGTGACATGGTATGGGATGTGTCATAATCCCTGTGATTTATTGAGTTGAGTAATGCATTTCAATTGTTGCGTGTATTGAAATTATGCTTGATGTATATGAACTGTGCTGATTTGTAGGGTGGATCTGAGATAAAATGAGTCTCCATGATTGCATGATTGTGTGATTAGGACGCCTCTATGCATATTTCCCTCCTAATCGAGGTTTAGAGCGTGAACTCACTGAGATTTATATCTTACCCCGTTGTGAGTCAATTTTTCAGGGTCATCGTGTGGAGGACCTGAAGCCGAGAGGAGATGATCGGAAGTGTAGGTTGGTTAGAACCGTTTCTTTTTGAAAAGCTAGCTTTTGTAGTCTTTTGGTCATAGACCTTGTGCATAACTCAGTGTGTATATAAAGGTGTATTTTGCTTGTGAATCTATTTCTTGCTTTTTCTATCCTGAGATGACTAGTGTTAGGGGATTTATTTTCGCTTCCACATGTGCAATAAAACAAATGGGTCGGTGACTCATCCTGGGAAGTTGCAAAATTTTATCGACCAGAGAGGGATGGACGTACACTCAAGGATTGGGGCGTGACACCACTCGATCAAAGAAGGTCCTTAAAAAGGCTCCATCTACTGACCCAAAAAAAGAAAAGAAAAGAGGCTCCATTTGAATCTTTTGCCAACCCGGATATCCCAAGACGTTAAATTCTTGGGGGTAGTGACAGCTCGAAAGCTTCCAAAAATATAGCACCTGTGGACCTCCTTGTAAGGTTGGACTTAAGCAAGTCCTTAAAATGCTCCATCTAAACCTCCTGCGAATCTCGACATCCCTGAACATTCAACCCTTAGAGGATAGAGATAACTCCCATGCTAATACATTTAGGTTATGTTTGGTCATCCAGATTTTTAATCGGGATATGACTGGATATGATAATATATGAAATCCTAAAAAAATTTATATCTTGTCCATTGTTTAGTAAATCGCAGTATTAAAATCGAATATGTTTATATCATATCATATACATTTTTTTTGATATAAACGGCATATCATTGTAAATGAACCTAAATGTTCATAAACGAAAATGGTGAAAATCTTTCGTAACACTATTCCTTAATTTATTTGTATTTTATTTTTCCTCTTTTTTATATTATTTTATTTATTATTTCTTTTTTTCATCTTTCATAATTCTTTAATAAATTTTATCAAATAGTAAACTATATTAACATATATAAAATACAAAAATACCTAAAATATATAATAAATATAAATATTTAATTTATAGATTGAATGTTTATTATAAATAGAATTAAAGTTGAATATATAAATTAAAATAAGATTAATTAAAAATTATTTTTTATTTTTTATTTCTTAAATTAGAATTCAAATATTATTTATATTGAAATATAATTTCAGTTTTGTTAATTTAATAATTTTTTTATATGAGAAAAATAACTTTCCTATTATAAGCATTAAAAATCTTATCCACATTTATCCTATCTCCTCCATTGGATAATTTTATTTTGTCTATATCCCTTTTATATCCGACTTTATCCTGTCTTTAGCGAGCACCAAACGCAAGATAAAATAAATTATATCTTATCCCGTATTTTATTTCGATTGCCAAACGTAACCTAAAAGGCTTCGTCCAAGGAGTAACTTGAACCTCGGAGTCCCTAAATGTAAAGAAACTAGAGGGTAGAGTAAGGGACAGGCTCGAAAAATATACCTTTCTAAGGAGAGCAACAGAGTAAGGGACCATGACACGTTAAAATAAGTAACATAGTTTTGCAGCCCGCCACGTTTGTGGACGGGCGGTGACAATCCCTGTTGATTGGAAACAACTTCTGTCTTGAGAAGAAACTTGTAACCAGCCGGACGAACCGAGGCAGAGCCCCTGGTTCTGGAAAGCCGACTAACGCTAGCTAACCCTGTGAATGTTTTCTTAAGATCTAAAGGATTGAGCCATAGTTACTCCACGTTGCTTGCGATCCGCACTGCCCGCGTTATAAGATCCAAATTGACACGCCACGCGGCCAGGAAGTGTGGAGAGCCCATTCTGCTCCATTGAAAAGTGTTGGCTGGGTCCACCTTCATGTGGGGCCCAGCCAGCATTAAATAAAAAAAAAAAAACAAATGAAAAGAAAAAGAATAAAAAGAAGTGGAGTTGTCGTACGTGGGTGTGCGTCCAAAAAGAGAGGAGAGAGAAAAACCAGAAAAGAAAACTGCAGCGAAGGAGAAAAAGAAGAGAGGAAGAGTGCTGCAACTTTGCGGCTTTGATTCGAAGGCCAAATATTGTCGGAATCGGCTCAAATTTCAGTATGTTGTTAGTGAGACCGAGGGCTACGAGTTGATGGTTTTTGTTCGTCGAGAACCGTCTCTAAATTCTCCAGTCGCAGTTAAGGTTTTCTTGCTCCAAACTTGTTTATCTACCTATGTGGTGAGAAGAAGATGATTGTAATGTTGATGTTGAGCCTCTAGTTGTGACTAGAGAAGAATACTTTGTGTATCCTGCTATTCTTGGTGATTAGTGGATGTTTTTGGGCGGTCCGTGGTTTTTCCCGCATCGGGTTTTCCACGTTAAATCCTTGGTGTCGTTATTTTCTTTGTCTACTTATTATTTCGGCGTTATATTTGCATTTTGTGAGGCTGTACATTGCTGGTTGTTGCTGGGGGTTAAGAAATTCTTAGTTGATTTTGTTTCGGGGGAGAAATTGATCCTGGATTGCGTTTGGACGTGGTGAATTGTTGTACCCGAGTTCTCCCCAACAAGTGGTATCAGAGCACGGTTGAATTTTAGTGTTAAATGGAAGAAACCAGCAGCACCATGTTTAAGTTAAATGCCTCGAATTATTCTATTTGGAAGCCTCGGATGGAAGATGTGTTATATTGCAAAGACTTATTTGATCCTATTGAGGGTGATGAAGCCAAAGGAGATAAGGAAGACAAAGAATGGGATAGAATGAATCGGAAAACAGTTGGGTTTATCCGACAATGGATTGATGATAGTGTTTTTCATCATGTTGCTCAAGAAACGAGGGCGGACACTTTGTGGAAGAAATTACAAGATCTTTATGAGAGAAAAACTCCACAAAATAAAGCTCTTTTAGTTAAGCGACTTGTGAATTTGAGATACAAGGAGGGGAGTAACATGGCGGAACACTTGAGTGAATTTCAAGATGTTGTAAATCAATTGACAAATCTTGAGATTGATCTTGGTGATGAATTACAGTCATGCTTATTACTTGGTACTCTTCCTGATAGTTGGGACACCTTGGTTGTGGCATTAAATAACTCGGCTCCTTTTGGTGTGCTTTCTATGAGCATGGTTAAAGAAAGCTTGTTCAATGAAGAAACAAGAAGAAAAGGCTTGAATTATGCTTCTACATCGAATGCTCTTGTTATAGAAAACAGGGGAGAAGTCAATCAAGAAGGTTTCAAAGAAATGATACCCGAGGCAAGTCAAGAGGAAGGTCGAAATCAAGACCGAGGAGGAGTGTCAAGTGTTATAATTGCGGCAAAATGGGACATTATGCAAAAGAGTGTTGGTTGCCAAAGAGAGATAGATTCCATGATAGAAATGGAGATCAAAAGAAAGAAGAGAAACAAGCTACAACGGCGGTTGCATCTGATGGCGATATTGTGTTTGTATGTGATGACGGATATGTGAATTTTACATGCCAAGACTCTATGTGGGTTGTTGATTCCGCGGCTTCTTTTCATGTCACCTCACGGCGTGATTACTTTGCTTCTTATCGTAGCGGTGACTTTGGTTGCATAAGGATGGGAAATAGTGATGTTTCCAAGGTTATTGGCATGGGAGATGTTTATTTGGAAACTGACGTCGGATGTAATTTGATTTTGAAAAATGTGAGACATGTTCCGGATATTCGACTTCACTTGATCTCTACGGGTGCCTTGGATGATGATGGTTATCGTAATTCATTCTTTGATGGCAAATGGAAGTTGACTAAAGGTTCCATGGTAGTGGCAAAAGGTAAGAAGACGGGCTCTCTCTACACCATGCAAGCTGACTTGATTAAAGAAGAGGTAAATGCAGTGGAGGATTCCTTGGTTGATTTATGGCATATGAGGCTGGGTCATCTTAGCAAGAAAGGACTTGAAACTCTTGCTAGAAAGAACATTTTACCTTTGAAGGAGAAAAATCTAAAGGAATGCACTCATTGTCTGACTGGCAAGCAACATAGATTCTCATTTCATAGTTCCTCTCCACATAGGAAATCAGATGTACTTGATTTAGTTCACACTGATGTTTGTTGCATGGATGCTAGAACTCTTGGAGGTGCATTATACTTTGTAACATTTATTGATGACTGTTCTAGAAAAGTGTGGGTTATTGCTTTGAAATCTAAAGATCAGGTACTTGAGGCATTCAAGCAATTTCATGTCAATGTGGAAAGAGAAACCGGGAAGAAGCTGAAATGTGTTCGAGCTGACAATGGTGGAGAATATAGAGGCCCATTTGAACACTATTGTAGGGATTATGGTATCAAGCTTGAGAAGACTGTTCCAAAAACACCACAGCATAATGGAGTGGCAGAGAGAATGAACCGGACAATTAATGATCGGATTCGGTGTATGCTTTCTCATGCGAAGTTGCCTAAGCCATTTTGGGGTGAAGCGATGAGAACAGCAGTAGACTTGATAAATCTATCTCCATCGGTTCCTCTTAAGGGGGATGTTCCACAAAGAGTTTGGAGTGGCAAAAATGTTTCTTATAGCCATCTAAAAGTGTTCGGTTGTCGAGCATTTGTGCATGTTCCAAGAGATGAAAGATCCAAGCTTGATGACAAGTCTAAACAAAGTGTATCTTTTTAGGTTATGGACATGAAGAGTTTGGCTACGAGTTATGGGATCCAGTTGCAAAGAAAGTCATTAGAAGCCGAGATGTGGTGTTTTGTGAGTATCAAACTATTGAAGACATTGACAAGGTAGAGAGACCAAAGAATACAGCTCAACGTTCAGTTAGTTTCAGCCCAAATACTTCTAATGTTGATAGAAATTATGGGGGAGAAGTGCATGGAAGTTATGAAGATGGTGAGTCCTCACATAATGTTGATTCTTCAGCTGATACGAGTGAAATAGCTGAGCAAGAGCAATCTATCCTACCTCAAGTTAGAAGATCTGAAAGAGAGCGTAGGCCTTCTCAAAAAATATTTACCGCATGAGTATGTGTTACTCACGATGCGTGGGAGCCGTAAACTTATGAAGAGGCTATATCATGTGAACGAAAGAATGAGTGGCATGAAGCCATGCAAGAGGAGCTTAAATCCTTGCATGAGAACCACACATTTGAATTGGTGAGGTTGCCTCGGGTAAGAGAGCACTCACAAATAAGTGGGTGTACAAGTTGAAGACGGAAGAAAATAGTCTACAACCACGATACAAGGCTAGACTTGTTGTGAAGGGCTTTCGTCAAAAGAAGGGCATAGACTTTGAAGAGATTTTTTCACCAGTTGTAAAGATGACTTCTATTCGAGTTGTTCTTGGGTTGGCCGCCAGTTTGAATTTAGAAATCGAACAACTTGATGTAAAGACGGCTTTTCTTCATGGAGACCTAGAAGAGGAGATATATATGAAGCAACCAGAGGGCTTTGAAGTTAAAGACAAGGAGCACCTTGTATGTAGATTGAGGAAAAGCTTATATGGTCTCAAGCAAGCGCCTAGGCAATGGTATATGAAATTTGAGTCATTCATGGAAGAACAAGGATACGGTAAGACAAACTCCGATTCTTGTGTCTTTATGAAAAGATTCTCGATAATGATTTTCTTATTCTCCTACTTTATGTGGATGATATGTTGATTGTTGGGCATGATGCCAAGAAAATCAAGAGTTTGAAAAATGAGCTGAGTAAAGCTTTTGCAATGAAAGACCTAGGCCCGGCTAAGCAAATCTTAGGCATGAGAATTACTCGTGATAGGAAGAATAAGAAACTGTGGTTATCTCAAGAGAAGTATATTGAGAAGGTGCTTGAAAGATTCAACATGAGCACATGTAAACCGGTGAGTACTCCACTTGCAGGCCATTTCAAGTTGAGTGGTAATGAGTGTCCTTCAAGTGAGAAAGAGAAGGTTGAGATGATGAAAATTCCTTATGCATCAGCCGTGGGTAGTTTGATGTACGCCATGGTTTGTACAAGACCGGATATTGCTCATGCAGTTGGTGTTGTGAGTAGATTTCTCTCTAATCCAGGTAAGGAGCATTGGACCGCTGTTAAATGGATTTTGAGATATCTTAGAGGCACTTCTACACTTTGCTTGTGCTATGGAAATGCAAAGCCTGAGTTGAGTGGCTTCTCGGATGCGGACTATGCCGGTGATGTTGATTCCCGAAAATCCACATCGGGTTTTATAATAATCTTTGCAGGGGGAGCTGTTTCATGGCAATCGAGATTGCAAAAATGTACCGCTTTGTCTACAACTGAAGCGGAGTATATTGCTATTACCGAAGGAGGTAAAGAACTTTTGTGGATGCAAAAATTCCTACAAGAGTTGGGCTTGAAGCAAGAGAAGTTTGTTCTATATTGCGATAGCATGAGTGCCATCCATCTTAGCAAGAATCCGGTGTTTCATTCAAGATCGAAGCATGTTGATGTGAAGTATCATTGGATCCGAGAAAAGCTAGAAGAGAAGCTCTTCCTACTTGAGAAAGTTCATACCGACAACAATAAGTCCGACATGATGACCAAAGCCTTGCCCGTGATGAAGCTTGACGCTTGTAGAAGAAAAGCGGGCATGACGAATCTTCCCACATGAGGTGGAGGGGGAGATTTGTTGGCTGGGTCCACCTTCATGTGGGGCCCAGCCAGCATTAAATAAAAAAAAAAAAAAAAATGAAAAGAAAAAGAATAAAAAGAAGTGGAGTTGTCGTACGTGGGGTGTGCGTCCAAAAAGAGAGGAGAGAGAAAAACCAGAAAAGAAAACTGCAGCGAAGGAGAAAAAGAAGAGAGGAAGAGTGCTGCAACTTTGCGGCTTTGATTCGAAGGCCAAATATTGTCGGAATCGGCTCAAATTTCAGTATGTTGTTAGTGAGACCGAGGGCTACGAGTTGATGGTTTTTGTTCGTCGAGAACCGTCTCTAAATTCTCCAGTCGCAGTTAAGGTTTTTTGCTCCAAACTTATTTGTCTACCTATGTGGTGAGAAGAAGATGATTGTAATGTTGATGTTGAGCCTCTAGTTGTGACTAGAGAAGAATACTTTGTGTATCCTGCTATTCTTGGTGATTAGTGGATGTTTTTGGGCGGTCCGTGGTTTTTCCCGCATCGGGTTTTCCACGTTAAATCATTGGTGTCGTTATTTGCTTTGTCTACTTATTATTTGGCGTTATATTTGCATTTTGTGAGGCTGTACATTGCTGGTTGTTGCTGGGGGTTAAGAAATTCTTAGTTGATTTTGTTTCGGGGGAGAAATTGATCCTGGATTGCGTTTGGACGTGGTGAATTGTTGTACCCGAGTTCTCCCCAACAAAAAGGTGATTGAGCCTTTTTTGCAAGTGATCTTGAACTAATTCACGGAGGGAAAACGGGGAGTCAATCTTCGTGGAGGACAAACTGCTCGCGTCATCGTTCTTGTGTCAGCTCGCGAGCGTCGTTCGACAGTAAGTCCATCGATCTCGTCTCTGTTCATCGCGACGTTTTCTCTCGTCATCAGCAGAAGATCGCCCCCTAGACTGCTGTTGTGGCAGCTCGCAGCGGTTGCTGCATGCCTCTGCCGTGTGCCGTGTAGATTGTGCAAAAGACTGATCAAGTAGCTAATGGTCATCTCTTTCAGACCCTCTTTGTTCTCTCTCTCTCTCTCTCTTTCTCTTCCCCACCCCCCCCCCTCCCAAAAGAAAAAAGAAAAAAAAAGAATTACTTTCTGTTATAGGTGACGAAAATATTGAAAAAAATGGTATTAGGTCTTGCCAATTTTCTTCGCAAAGAAGTCTTTCAGGTATGCGGGAGATGTTAACATGGTGGGATCACTGAAGGAGAGGAATAATTGACGGTTAACCAAACCCATGACTTGTAATATGAAATGAAACTGCGTGAAAAAAGTCCCAGTCATCTTGATGATCTGTCTGTGACACTTGGAGTCCTAGAGTGTTGTTCTTCATGTCGAAGGAAGGTAATTTGGAAGAAGATTCATAAAAAATTAAGGAATGAAAAAATCAATCCAATCAGGACATAAAAAGTGAAGTTCATGCGGATGGCCACATACTTGTTCTGTATATCATTTGGCTTTGAAAAGGCTCGATGTATTTGTTATAGCCATGGAATGGCTGTACACATGTTTCTTGACTCAAGCCAGATTTAGAGGAAGCTTAAGTGATTAACCCATCTGCCTGTGACTTTATGTGCGATTAGATACCATGCTTATTTGGTCTATCTTCTTGTCTGCATACTATGTTTCATCCTATCAGTGCATTACGACACAAGGGATACTCAGAATTGTTGTGCTGGCTTGGGTTTTCAATTTGAACCACTTTTTCTTATGTGCTTACTGGCTGTGTGAGGCTCACGGTTGTGTACATTTGGTTGCAAATTGATCTACGAAAATAGCGCGTATTTTTCACGAAAGGAAGCTGAATGAACTCTCCGATGTGTGCTCTTCTTTCCGCATCTCTTTATTCTTTGCGTTTGCATGTCAAATAGCAACAGAGAGGTCCATCCTTTTTGACCAATATTCCTACACATAATGAATGGATTTCGAACTATAATCTGCAAAAGTTTGCAATTTTCTAAATTGTTTATAAACTGTAGAGGTTTCACTTGTGGAAGAAATGCAGTTACAAGACTATGAATTTGTAGAGTAGAATTGGCAATACAAACCTTTTGACAGATGTTGGTTAGAAAGGGGACGACAACTTAGCTGATGATGGTCGATACCTTCTGGCACGCCGTCTTGCTTTCATTATTTATTGACATATTTCCATTTACAAAGATAAAGTGTCCCATGTTCTGAGTTTTAGACATGACATACCATACCTTGAAGTCTTTCTGGTGAATATAAAAGTTTGTTGTTTGAAGATAACTTGTAGAAGCTTGAGCTTTTGAACTGTCTGCTAGCTTTCAATGCAATGTGTTGATAACCATTCCACAGTCTGAACTCGTGCTAATGCAGTTGCAGTCTGGTTCACAGTGCTTAATCAGATCTGTTGTGTGAAAGACATGTCGTTGATTGAAAGTATGCTCTTCAAAATAATTGAGTGGGAAATTTACCCCAGATTGGTTGCTTCAAGGGGGAATTCTTTACTCTGAGGCTGTGGTTGGCCTAGCTGGAGGTTTGAAGGCGCAAACAAGTCATGCACTATGGTCATAGTTGATGGTTCATGGCAATATTGGTTAGCTTGATTCACATCGCTTGCTGTACAGACCTATGGATTAGGAAATTTGTCAGTAAAATAAAAGATGAGTAATTGATTGACATGTAATAGATGCGCTTGTCATCTGAACTTATACCTTCTTTCTCAATGCATTATTTTCCTGAAGGAAGAGACTGATCTTCTTGTGAAGCTCTATGTTTTCCTGATGCATCACATTTCCCTGGATTGAATTAAGCTTATGTGAGTCACTTGATAGTTGATAACCGTACTATTGGAATGAAGTCATTAGGTTGTTGAAACCTTTAGGTTCAGCTCTTTTATGTCACCAGAGAAAATTCCCTCCTGCAGAGAAAGAATTACCAGAATTATTCCTCAGATAAAGTGAGCTTGTGTCGTCTTTTCCTGGATCTGGTGGTAATACAGAAACAATGTTTGAGAGTTTGAGGCAGATATTCAGCCACTACCTTATTGGCACGGATGCTTTTTAGGCTTTGCTCTAGTTGGTTTTCTAGATTACGCAGATCTTTGATGCTGAGGCCGGAGAGTTGTTCTCCCATCAATTGCCTGTGTTTATCAGATTGAAGAGAAGAAATCATGCTCAGACTTGAGAACTTATCAATTTCCTGCCACATTTTGAACACCTTCTTATGTCTCTAGATACTTGACATTCTGATAGCATATCATATCAAAGGGCATCCAACACCCTTTCCAATTTTTTAGTTGAGTGAATGGACATTTTTCTAATGTATAATTTGCTGCATTTTCAAATCTGGAAGCCATCGTAATGAGTTGCTTTAGCAATTCCGAAAGGACTTTTCTGTTATATCAATGAAACTAGTCTATTTTAAAGTCTTGGACACAGTATAGCCTCCCAAGGTTGTACAAGCTTGAGGAATTCTCTCCTCAGACATGGATAAGTATTACCAAAAACAGACAAGTTTTTCGCACAAGTGAATTCTTTGACACCATGGCAATTTGTACTTTTGAAACTGAATCTTGATATTCCTCAATCTACAAGACGAAAATTCTAACAAATGCTAACAGTTGGAACAGAATTTTAATTCAGGTAAGCATGCTATATATCATTTAGTGAGATAACTGGAAGAGTCCTCAATCATTTTGGAAGTCCACTTCTGCACCATTCATGTTCATTCTCCAAAGATTCGTGACCAAGTGGAAGATTACTGTACCTGTGGCGCTCTTGCAGGTGCTGCAGCTGTTGTCTTAAGCTTTCGACCTCTCTTTGGCAATGCTGGGAACATCATAGAAGTAGCACGACAGAAAAGCTAATGAATGGGAAAGCATTGGTGTGGTGCATGTTATACAATGTGAAAGTTCTGAAAGCGTTACATGGATTTCCATGGCCATAATGACTGATGAGGACTGATGGAACAGATGATTATAAGACTGAGTAGACAAGTACAACTGCAGGCAGGGTCTGTAAGGAAACAACCTGCATATGATATTTTTCTAATGGATGTGTTGGGGATATTTTACTCGTAAGTAGAAGTTTGAAGCATTATTTAAGTATACATAAGTAAGCTTTCCTTCATCGAATCCTGATTAATTTAACTACAATAGTTTCTACCAATTGAATTTGGTGTTTGATCAGCGGCAAGTAGGCTTCTCAAAGCAAGTACGTTGGAAAAATGTGCAACCTTGCGGATAAAAGTTGGCCTGCACTAGCTGTTGATCTGTTGTAGATTATAATATGTGTTGCATTGTTTCATAGTTTCTCTTTCCGTAGTTCATCCACATGCACCTTTCTGGTGCAACCTGCAAGTGCACTTG
Organism: Eucalyptus dawsonii; assembly: GCA_016097615.1. NCBI lineage: Eukaryota > Viridiplantae > Streptophyta > Magnoliopsida > Myrtales > Myrtaceae > Eucalyptus > Eucalyptus dawsonii. Next base: position 15,991,458 of record CM027877.1, on the reverse strand, counting down.
CTCTGTGCTCTTCCACATGGATTTCACCCGTAGAAATGCATCATGAACTAGTCCATTAACTCATGGATCTAATCACTCTGTTCTTAAATTAGCCTGTGCAGAGGATATGCATCATCTTGAATGAGGCAACATGTGCCTTGCTCAACCAACCCTGAGACAGCCCATAGTTGCCCGCTCACAACCCTCTTGGAGTGCACATGGCCTCCCCAACACTCCAACGCCCCGAGCCCCACATAGAGTAGGAGAGATATATTGAGTGCTCGACATATAAGTAGCGGCCCACTCCCAAAGGTCACCACCACCTTGATTTCTCCTTTTGGGGCTTAGCTCACATGGATTGGGTGAGGTTGTAACAAATGATATCGAAGTAAGGCACCGGCCTAAGTGCAGGATTTATCATACCTCCCTCGATGGTTTTGGGCTTAATGGGTTGAACATTATGGGCCGGTGTTGATGTTGGCGTTATTGCTATACGTAGGGAAGGAGGTTGTAAGACTACGGGGGTCCTACAAAGAGTGAGAGAGGGATTGCACTGATGCATTATTAGCAGCCTAAATCTACAGTCACCACGAATTTGAGTAACACTTTAAAGGATTTGGCTCGTGTGGTTCCAGCCGGTTTGTTACAAATAGCCTGTGCATTAGAGGACTTGAACACCATTGGCTCGCGCTGCCATGCTTTACTTTGTTTAGCGCATCCCTGCCCGGCCATGAGTAGGTAGCCCAGCCTTCCCTTTTGCACCAATCAGTCATTGCCAGTGCTACGCTTCACTCTTGAACGACTTCTCTGCTTGCCAATGTCTTGTCCTAAGACTTGCAGTTAATGCTCTAGCGGCACGCCTCGCTCTTAAGCATGTCCTAGAAAATGTCATAGTTCATGTAATGATGTAGTCCGGTCCCCTCGTTGTTCAAACCCAAGCCCCTAAAAGGATTATTAAAATGGTGGCCGTTGGAGTTGAGTTATTTCCTTAAGAATCAAGCTATAAGTCCTCTTCCATTAGAAGTGAGATTGGAGTGTCACAAACTTCCTAATTATAGCACTGATGTGCTTGTCAATATTGGCTCTTTAACCAAACACCAGAAATAATTACATAGGATCTACAAGTGGCATGTAGATTCAAGAGGTGACTCTAACCATGTAACACTTTGCTCCAAACAGGTTCCGAGGTGCCTCTTATGGCGTAGCAATATCCTACATGCTCCTAGTTCAAGCACTTCCTACTAGTGTGTTGCTTGATATCTATGAGAATTTGGTGGGACCACTACCAATTGTTTTAAAATCTTGTTAAATAAAGAGGTGATTTATTATTCAAATATTCTAACACTCCCCCTTATGCTCAATTTGGTCTTTTTACATAGTATTAAGCATGAAAATTTAACCAGGAAGGCAAATAGGATCTAGAAAGATTCAAATTCACGACTTCCAGTTCTTATACCATGTGATAATTTGGTGACACTATTATCAACTATTTTAAAAGTTTAACTTATTAAATGAAAGTATGGTTTATTATTTAAATATTTTTAAAATACCTTTTATAACGAGCCAGTTTGGTTCATATGGACCAAGCCCCCAAAAAACAAAATACTCAAGGAGTGACCCTCAGGTTCCGTAAAATGAAGCCATAAGTCTTCTCACATCCTATGTGAGATTGGGGCAGTACAATTCAAGCCGCAACTTTGAAGAATGGTGAGATGACCTTAATCAAGGGTAAAATGAGGAAAGCTCATTTGAGGATATCCGGAAATTTGGAACAATGTTCTTGAGATCCTCCAGTGAGAAGATGTGAGTGCAAGATGGATACATAGTTTAATAAGAGGCCATAACTCATTGATGTAATAGAGTGTGAGGACCTTCATATCATGAGGCTCCTCCACCAACACTTCCTTCACCTATTGTAAAATTATTTTCATAAACTAGTGAAACTATCTTGTCCCATAAAAATTTTATGTTTATCCCTTGAACTATCCTATCTCATCCCTTGTCCATCCTCTACAAACCATATCATACACTTGCACACGTCACTAACCAAAAACTATAACTAATACTAAAACCATGCTTCCGCACGCACACATCCAATTTTTTTTAACGGGAACAAATGATAAGGAGAAAGTTGGAGTACTTAAACCCTACATAAGACTTGAGTCAAAAGAGTGTACAATGACACATTAGGATAAATAAAGCCAACCTCACTTAGTGGGAGAAGACCTAGTGTTTGTTGTCGGTTGTTGTTGCTAGTTCCTGGCTTGGGACAATGACAACACAAGTATTTGAACATTTGTCTATTTTATAATCAAGCACCCAAACTTATTTTTCAAACAAGTACCTCAACTTTTTACAAGTGAGTCAATCGAGACCTCCCTCTAGTAAAGGTCATGTCATGCAATTTTAATAGGTTCGCTTACTTAGAAAAATGGTAAACCCAATTGGTATCGGCTCAATTATGACATTTGTCATTTAGGTGTTGGGTGGTGAAGAGAGAGAGAGAGAGAATACAGACTTGGATAATCTTGGCCATTCAATGTGACTCTGTTGAAATGATGTCAATATAAGAGGCCAACATCATACACCAATGTAGACAATTAATGGCTATCTACCGGCATTAGTGTCCAATTTGGCATTTTCCATTCAAAATTTTAATGAAGGTCTCACGTTGACCCATATTGGACAAGTTGAGGTATTTGATTGAATAATCGATTGTAAAACAAGCAAAAGCTCAAGTATTTGGGGAATCATTACCCCTTTTATATGCTATTGCTTCTAATACGTCCTTGGCACTTATTGACCCCAATTGAAGTGCAATTGCAATAGATTGATTGCTTCAGCTACCAGACAATGACCTGATGAACCTCACTTACTTTAGCATTAGTTCTATGCACGCATAATTCATTTGTATGAAAGGATAGATGATAAGGTGGGTAAGCATTTCTTTACTTTAGTCTCTCTAGCTCATTGAGAGTAATGATATTCCCAAACATGGGATCATTAGCAATATTTTCTACGAATCTTCATGAATTTCCTGTATCCGGATGATTGCTTGAACCCAAAGAATTTTGTTTCTCTTGAGGATAGGTAAAGGAGAATTTTCCTTCGCTCAACTTTTGCTTATCCTTTCAACTTGTTGAGCCACCAGAGGCTCCTTTGCATCTTTGGCATACTTTTTCTGAAACTTCTGACTTGACTCTGCAAATGCAAAGGCAAGGACGTTAGCGTTACTTAGCCGGTTGCAAGTGGGATATAACTAAAAGCTAGTGATCCATCACTGGGTGGTAAGGCGGTTAGTTAACAGTACCTTTCACTCAACTTTGAGGTGCTGATGCTCCATACGTTTGGTCAGATTAGAGAAGCAGGGTCATTGTTGCCCATTTGAGCATTGAAAGCAATTTCCATCGTCATTGACATTATGTCATTCTTCCGCTATGTAGATTTTTTCCTTAGTTTCATACCTAGTTGGTCAATAGAGTGATCTAGTGAGCTTGAAAATATATGGAAACTTCACCTGGATTTGTCAAGTTAATAGCACTGAGAATGACTTGTATATCATTAAGCCCATATTAGTCAAAATCAGAGGTTCTTAATGAGAGTTTCCTTTGTCAGAGAGCTTCTTTGTGGCTTTGATGCTATTTCCCAAAAAGTTACCTTGTCCACTTCCTTGGTTGTTCCTGAAGGTGTCCTGCGGTGCTTTCATCTGAGTAAGCACACGGGATTTAGCTGAAATTTTTGGGAACTTCATATAATGCTGGTCTTTCTAGAGAATGAAGAGCTTTGAATGGTATGGTCACAAATAACAACTTTCTCGTCCATATCCTTCTTATGTTTGTGAGAAGCTTATTTGAGGAAAATGCTAGACTTATGTCACATGAAAGATCTCGTTTGAGCGACATGGTACACTTAGGTCACATGAAAGTAGAAGAGCTTGTTCCGATCTCCAGTCCCTTTAGTCAATGGGAACTTTACTTTCAAGCATAAAGCAAAGGCTTCTTTCCATCTCCAAAAGAGTTATCTAATGGTTCTCTGGATGCCACATAGCATAGTTGCTTGAGGGAGTATAAATCACATTCTATACGACTACTGACAGCCGATTGGCCTATGGATACATATTTAGCTTCCCTTGCTAGCTTAATCCATTGAAGTCCTCCATTACTAGACTTCAGATGAAATGGTCTTCGACATTCTCTGATGACTCCTGCTTCACTGCCCTTGCAGTTTATCTTTTTTGTACTTTTCTTGTTCGTCATCTATGCTATGCTTAGGCGTTTTAGTTAGATATTACGTCTTGAAGCCATGCATTATGGAGATGTCACCACTATGCACGAATTGGTTGATGAAGAATCCTGCCTGAAGTTTCTTAGCTTGAATAATGGCTTTCAAGTGGTTAATCCAATTCCCTCTTCTACCCAAACAATCAGACTCCATGTCTATTAAATAGGTTTAGTTTTAAAAAATTCTGGTCATCATCATTAAAATAAGTATTAATATGGTGAAAAGGTTACGTAAATAAACAACAAAGGCAGATTGAGATGTTATTTGGTAGTACACCATGGTTAACACTTTTTAAAGAACACTAATATGATTAGCTTGTGTGGAACTATTTTTAGGGCCCTGGCCAATTATATCTCCAATCCTTGCAGCAAGTGTCATTTTTCTGCTACATAAATTGCTATGTTCTTCAACAAAAGCTTTATTTTAAACTGCATTGCACAAAAATTCTATGGCCACTTTCTGGTAGAGGCAAAGTTCTGTACGCAGCTGATGTTCAGCTTCAATGCTAAAACATGTTGAATTAGTTATGGCATTTTTCATGCATTTTTTGCTTGATCAGATGATAAAGAGAAACATTTTGACATTGAAGTAAAGTATCATGCAGGTGAAGTTTTACAGCTTGAGTACGAAATTACTAATGCAATGACAGTTTTCACGGGATGATTATGCCATTTTAGTGTAAAATGAGTATTTCGAAAGTGAAAGACATCTGACATTTCTGTGCAAACTTTGCAGAAAAAAAGGTGGTATTTTCAGATTCTTACCTTGATTTCTGAAGCTGGATTACGTAGTTGGTGACCTTCCCCCCTCAACTGCTTGTAACGTTCCAGCACCGACTGCATACTGCGAAATTGAACTTTCAGATATTGACTAATATGTTTCATTGTTATAGGACTTTATGTGGTATTACTTCCAAAATTGTAAAATGAATGCAGAAGCAAGTTGAGGTACATCTGCATAGTGCAAATGGGTAAATCCCCTAATGTCAACCCAAAGTCAACTTTTGAATTATCTATTGAAAGTTGTTACCTTATTACTGAAATCACCATAGAAGCGTGAGACCTGGTGGATATTACCTATGGTTGTACCCATCAAGGTCTCTCATGTCAGGGCACCATCCGACTCTTTTGGATATTTAAATTTCAAGAAGAAGACTACTGACAAACATGCAAAGTGGCGTCCGTGGTGTCCATTTTTGGATTAACATAACGTTTCATTGAATTTCAAATTGGGAGAATAGAATGTCGTAACAGATGGTTGAGCTACCTATTTCTAATTATGTTGAGTACTCGTGTTATAAGCTTAAAAGAGCTAACAAATGAGTACCACATTTATCCTTATTGTCACAAGAAGAAGCAAGTGTAGAAGTTCTGCCTTCCAGTTGCAACGGTTGTTGTCTATTTGAAGATAATTTGCTATGTAGTCCAGAAGGTTCTCTATGCAAATATATAATCAGAGAATCTTTGAACATTTTAACGGGATAAAAACTATGAATCTGATGGCCGATTGTCATTTTGGCCGATAATGACCAAGACCTGAGCAGATTGTTGAGTATATTAGTCTTGTTAATTTAGCTAGGGGAACTCAACAGGTTTGATTGAATCCACTACATGCATTCAGCAAATACCAGAAGCACCTTTGTATCATTTCTAATGGATTTTATCTTAGGGACTTCAGTAGCCAAGAAAGAGTATGACTCTCAATCTTTTTGTAGTGGATGGATCGTTAGAAAGAAGAATGGCATACTTCATTCCCTCTTATAAGTCATCTGATACAACAGATATCGTGGATTTCTTCTTTTCAAAAGTTGTTAGGCTGCATGGTATTCCGACTTGCTGATAAAGATGGGAAACTCATAAGCCATCGTTGGACTTTGGGGAGGAGATTCAACATTCAATTGGGATATTCTACTTTTCACCTTTGAACATATGCTTAGACAGAAATGGTTAACCCAAGTCCGGTAATCTGATGTGGGATTTCTCATTGGGGATGACAAGAAGGGTTTGGATTTTCAGGAAGGAGGCTTGTACACGTTCATTTGAAGCGCAAGAGGTTTCCTAAGGGCGAATGTGATGAACTTAAGTTCATGAAGTTTGGACAGACTAAAGCATCGAAGAAAATCTTACTTATTCCATACAGCTGCTATTCGAGTTGCATACAGATCAGCCTAATTACAATGTTTCTGACTTACATGGTTCTGTGAGGTTTGACAGAAAGGTTGCTGCAGTTGAAGATCAAGTTAGTCAACTGCTGAAGAACCTTGAAGACGCTATTGAAGATGTGTTAAACGTTAAAGAAGTGAGACGACTTTATAAGGGAAATCTACAAGTGAAAGCATTTAGTTTTTTGTTAAAACTCTCACCATCGAGCTTGATTTGATTTATTATGGCCCATTTGATGCAGAAGCATAGTCATATAGTGTTCTGAGTGTTTTTCTTCTCTATTTAATCTTTCCTTATTTTGTTAGGATCAATGAGCGGTCATGTGATAGTCACGTGACTTCTGTTGAGGCTGAATGGTTCTTTATCTGTAATTGAGGATTGAGATCATCTTATGTCAGAAATCTTGTATAAATAGGGCTTTGATTCACTTTTTCTCTCTAGATTTTCTCTAAATCCCAAAATATGAAAAATGTTACTTATACATGATGGACTATCATCAGATTTAATTTTTGACTGGTAGCAGGGTAATGTATTTGAACATCTTAAAGCCCTTTATTTTCCTCTCCAATTGTCAATTTCCATGCTTCCATATTAAGGCACATCTAGCGTATGCATAGGTGGAATATCCTTGCATTTGAATATTGAACCATACCTTTTTAAGAGTTTGAGCTTTTAGATTAGTCATTAACAATGTAAATAGCAAAACAAGTCCCTATTTTCATTTATTTTTTAAAACTTACCCCCACCTTTCAAACTTATCAAGATAAATTTATATTTGTTGAGATTGCATTAAATCTATCAACCCCACAAGTAAACTCTCTCGATCCAAAAGATACATTACTAATGCTTTTTACCCTTTTAGCATTATATAATGTCAACTTTGTCACTAAGGCTATGTTTTCATTAAAAGAAAACCTAGTTTTGTAATCTTTCTTCATATAAAAATCAAATAAACATTTTCAATATATGAAAATGACCGATATCACGCCAAAAATATCTTCTCCCTTGAATTATGTCTTTTACTTTACTTTTTCTTTTTGTTTGTTAAAAAAATTCCTATTATAGAGTTTATGGCCTTATCTAACATATTTCTTTTATAGTCCTATACTAATTTCCATTGAAAGTTTATGTTGTGCTTGTATAGCACGTTTCTAGATGCATATCTGTTTCAGTGTAATGAAACTAATTTTAATTTATTTCCCGTATCATTTATTTATTGAAAATAGTGATTATTGATGTCTAACACACAGTCTAGTCATCTATATTTCTATTCTCATATGTTCATAGTACAAGTTCGATATGAAACTAGTAAAATCAACTAATCCAAAGATAATCCTATCTTATTACAGTATTTAGGCATTTTTCTATGTGTCACGCATACATTTTATCTTTCTTATGCTTAAATATTCGTAGAAGAGATAGTCTTACTTGCTTAAAGGGGAGAAATGTAAAATCAATTTCTACTCGTCCTAATCTCTCTAGATAGTTACTTTGGTATCTAAATCTATAAAATCACAAAGAAAATTCTCATCATTCCATACTTATTGGCTTAACACGCAAAGATATTAATGGGTAAAGGTTGAATATGGTCAAGCCACTTAACGCAATGAGACACCAAATTTTTGCCCGCTTTTATATCGATATATGTGTTGAATCTATTCTCATGTAATGAATTTATCTACTGTATTTATCTGTAAGTGTTAATGGTATGATAAATCCTAGTTTCTGGATCGGATCATATGACTTAGCCATTGATAGCACAAAACACTAACACCATGTGAATCTGTGAAGTTCTTTTGGAAATGACACTGACGAGTTTGTGACATCTTTTTCAATTTGCTTGATATCGGATGTTTTGTGCATGAATTTCTTCTCTTCATAACAAATTTTCACTTAGTGATAACACTGACATTGACATCAAGAGACACATGTTGAATAAATATGTTCATAACTACCGACCAGTTTTCACCACCGCTTTCACCATATTTCAAGTTAAGTTACTTTGAATGTTGATTTGCTTTTGAATGGACCTTATTTTAGGGCTTTCTTATTTCTTATACAATATATTAACCTAATTTAGTAAATCATTAGAGTCAAACTGAACAAAAAATCAGTCATTGTTACATATATATATAATTTGATGTTGTCAATATGTATTCATCTTTTGGTGAGGATCAATTTCAAGCATGTACTTGCAATATCTTTTGGCTATCTTTATGAGAAATAAATCTCAAAGTATTATGTATCTTTGAGATTTTGATTAAAACCATTTTGAAAGGAGCCAACTTTTCCCTAACCAATTTCTAGCCCATATATCTGACTACTTCATAAGACCCACTTCTTATTAGAGCTGCCAAAATGGAGATACTGAGACTATTGTAGGTCTATTGTATTAAATAAGGAAAACAAACGAATGAACATAAACCGAAATAAACAGCAAAATATAAAAAATTGAATTAAGAATAAAAGAAAATTTGTCCTCCTTTCAGGCAGTATGTACGAGAGGCATGCATATGTAAATGGAGAAGTCAGAAATCCAAGGGTCATGACAACAGAAGAATCCTCTAACTTTGGCTGATCCCTATGCACATCAACACATGTTATCACTATAATATTTAGGGATCATAGCCAAAACTCAAGAGATCAAAGCCCAATATGATGCTGAAAAAGAACCGAAGCCACTATAAACTAATCAGTGAAAAGCATTGAGTATAGCATAGAGGAGACTTGACTTTGAGGGAAGAAAAAAGAGCTAGGGATCTAACCTAGAACTGGTGAAATCGTAAAGCTTTCCAGTGCAAGAGAAGACGATAACTCCCACCTCAGCATCGCAAAGTATGGAAAGCTCCCTCGCCTTCTTAAGCAAACCATTTCTCCTCTTTGAAAAAGTGACTTGCCTATTCGTGGAGTTGTCGATTCTCCTTATCGCAATCTTTCCTCTTCCCATCTCTCACCACCTTCTCCTTTAAAATTTAGGGTTTCTTACCCTCTTTATCTGTTAAATTTACGATTAAGTTCTGGTTAAATCACCAGTCCCTCATGATATCACACATAAAGAAACTTTACGTATTTCGCCACTCGAATAAGAGGAATGAAAGTTATGATTCTAGCTCAAGAACACAAGGCATTCGCATATTAATTAGAAAAAAAAAATATAGTAATAACAGATTTGATCGAAATATGAAATAATGAAAAGTGAAAAGAGGAATATAGGAAGAACGAAGAAGAAGAAAGAGAAAAGCCTCACTCGCTGTAAGCCGTGATTGAATGGACTGCAGAAACAAAGCTTGGTGTTTCTCTGGATGGGGTTTCAAATTAGAAAGGAACTGATGTTCTTTTCCCCTCAATGGCAAGTTGAAAACCTCGTATTTGAAGGAAAAAAGGGAAAGGCGGAGCAGATTCTCTTCGCCCAATGAAAGGTCAGCTCTATTCCCCAAAACAGAAAAGAATTGGGTCTCATGCGACCCAGTCGATGCACACTCGCGCGAGTACGACTTAACTGAAACTCTACTTCTCAAGGCACCCACCGTCACCGACTCTGCCGAGAAAGCCTTTGAGGAAGAGAGACAGATCAGCTAAGGACAGATGTCAGTCCACTAAGGAGAGTAGCACTCGGTTTGTACTCGAGAGGACAGACAGCGGAGCAAACCTAGTACTCTGATACAGTTGGCTTGAGATTCTTGGGTAGCATGTGGACAGAGCCGTTGTCGTATCCATCGTTGACACGTTGTTTATTGTTTTAATCTATTTCATACACCCTAAAAATATAATTAATTTTTTTTTTCACGAATGATGCTAATATATCATCATCACGTGTGCACTTACGAAACTGTTCTTTTTCAAAAGAAGGGTACCGGTCAACAACAAAATTTGCACACTTATTGATTGACGTTACTTATGAAACCCTTTCTTTTTAAATTACAATATTTTTTGGCCAAAAGGAAACGAAAATAAAAGAAGTTACCTCAAAAGCGAGATGGCTAATGTAGTGCTCTTTCATCTTCTAACTCTGATTACTCGTGAGATATTTATTTCCAGTCTTCATAATCTTCAACTGATCATCGCCTTGATTGCCTCCATCACTACCATCTCCTTAATAAGCTCGACATCAGTCGAATCTCCAAAAGGACGAAAGAGATATGAGGTATCAATACTAATGAGGTTGTATTACCACACCTTATGGAAAAAGAGAGGGGGGGGGGTACATTTTCCATGGAGCAATGCACCATCAACGCTAATGACTGAATTGGCAAAGGTGATTGATACTGGTGGCTATATGAGGCATGACGTCATCGCGAATGTTGGTCATAGATATAGCAGATAGAGATCAAGAGTGTGTTGGGGTTGGGACATGGTCAATCACAAATAAGTTTAACATAAAAGAAAACATTAGTGCAGGGCATAGATCTAGTAGATAGAGATCACGAAAGTGTTGGGGGCGGGGGCATGGTCAATCACAAAGAAGTTTGACATAAAAGAAAACATTAGTGCGGGACAAATGAGCCTAAGCGTGGAGTGGGTGCTCTCTTTACCATACTAGGAAATAGATTTTTTTAGTAACTTATAGTTTCTTTTGACTTAGAATGAATTTGTCATGGTTCGTAATTCTTCCATGCTCATGAACTCTTATGAGTGGAGCTTGGGGTTATTAGTTGAAGAGTAAGTGATGCAGAGAGGATTAATACAACTGGTCCGAGAGAGTCGCGTCAGGATAGTTTTTACTAGGAGTTCTAAGATGGAACAGATAGATTGCTAAAGAGTTTTGAAGGTGGAATTGGCCTCTTGCGTATAAACTAGTTGAGAGCTGATGTTGCTCTCTTAATAAGGTCATGGCAAGCTGAAACTAGTTGTTGAGCTTAAAGTGATATTCTATTTTGCTTAATGGACTAGACACTCAAGTTAAGTTGGGCATGGTACAATCCAATATGAGGAAGCTATTTGTCATATTGTTCTTTGGAACAACTATAGAAGGAAGGTTGGTTTGTTGTTGTTAGCTCATCAAGCTCCACACAGGCTATTCCACTGCCAGGAAACTACCAGGTCGTGACAGATAGTATTAGAGCAGGATCTCTGCACTACATGAGTCAAGATGGAGAAAACTTGTGGTCTACCCGGTCCTACAAGGGTGGAGGGTAAATTGCTAGGGTTGAATAAAGTGCGGCTCTCAACTAGCTTATAGGATGATAATGGCGGCATATGAAAGAAACAATTCCCTACTAACTAGGGAAAATGTTCCTAGATCAATTTATTTGTCTTAAGAAGAGGTCTATTGCCATGTTTTTAAAAATGAAAAAAACCTCTATTGGTCTGCTAAGATCAAGAAAGGCTTAGTATGTGAAATAGGATGCTGCCAAAAGGTGCAAGATGCTTATCACCCCTTTGCCCTCATGTCACTTTGCGTCCTCAATTTTTAAAACCTTTGATTTGGTGTTCTTCATGATGACTAGGGCTAATAAATGGGTGGATTGGGTCAAGCTAGGTTTGGAATGGATGAAAAATGGTTTAATTCAAATTGATTTATTTAACGTGTTTTACCCGTTTGTATGCAATACAAGTTTAGTGACTCACACCCAACCTAATCCATTTACTAAAATATTTTATATTTAATTTAACCTATGAAAATATGTATCAATCTAGTTAATCCACTTTAGGCTCTTCATCTGTATATATTATTTTGGTAAAATCGCTATTTTGACTATAAGATGCTAAAGAATTGACTTTCACCATTGCATAAAATTATTATTTTTGTATTGATTCTAATAAAAGAATAATAGAAAGTTAATATTTGGTAGTGAAATCTAAAACCGTGGCAGTAATAAATTCTAAACTATATTTTTTAGGAAATCTTTATATACACACATATTGATTTGTGAAAATGGTTCATGAAATGAATTCGGATATGGTTTGTGAAATGTAGGTTGTTTTATGATATGAATCCTGAATTTGGTTTGTGGATTATTGGAGGATGATGATTTGATACTCATTATCTCAGTGAACCTGGTTCGGGGTTCTAGGTATGCATATTGGTTTCAAGATATCTATTTAGGTCAAGTTATTGGCAGATAATAGGTGGGGACATGGCCAAAGAGAGAATCTTGATTGCCTTATTACTAGATGTTATGTGGTAACCATGGATTGATATTGAGGATGAGAGTGATAAATGAACTAAATCATTGATATATGTTAATTTAATATATATGTATTATATGTTTATAATCAGATTAAAATGATATAACCACTTTTGATTTGGTATGTGCATTGTATATTGAAGTTGAGATAAGAGAGTTTTTATAATTTTTTTATAAATATACATAGTTGATATTCAACATGTTTAGAAGAAATATGTACTATTTACTGAGTTGTGATTGGTTACTCCATTTATTCTAAGTCTTACTCAAGTAATTTAGTTAATGAAAAATGGAATGGGAGCAGTATCAACGGGGATATTGGGGAGTTGGATCTTTGGTATGGTTTGAAGCAATTATATGTGTGTGTGTGTTGATAACTATTTGGTTTAGATGAGTATTGTGTGTGTCTATATATACATATATGTATATATATTGTAGATTGTAGAAATTCTATATTGCAACCTGCTCTTTGTTTTATCACGTATATATATATATATATAGTTGGGTATATATTTTGCTAATAGTTTTATGCTGGTTTTTATGCTCTTCTTTTTTTTTGGTTAGGAAGATGCTTGTGTCTTTCCCATATATTTATGGGAATTGGAGGTGACGTGTTCAATTTGTGAAGATGTAAAGACCAAGTCTTTTCTTGATTTCGACGAGGACTCTAGCGAGTCCTCCATGTCGGCCAATGCATTCATATGTAAGACCTAAAAAGTACGTTGATCAAGTACCCAAAAAGCCCTCTTTTCTCACGTATATATTACCGAACCAGGTCCAGCCTAAGGACCTTAAACAAAGGCCCCGGAAATGGAATTCCCTCCGGGTTACCAAGGGTTATGTTCCCACTGGAATTCCCGTGCACAACACCTGGGAAACTGGGTGGGGAATTCCGCTGGTGATCCCCGTAAAGTCGACGCCGTAACCAGCCGGTTCATGACTCAGGGAAATGACCCGGTCCGGGAGGGCAACCTCCCAGGGTTGATCAAGTACCCAAAAGCCCTCTTTTCTCACGTATATATTACCGAACCAATAGCATTCCGACTGTACTCGCCACGAGGCCTGTAATAAAGAGAACATGAGACACTAAAGAAAGAAGCCACTGATTCTGTTGCTAACTTTTAATCAGATGAAACGCAAAATTGTCTCATCACAGAATAAGATATTCAGCTTATGACACTGGATCTTTTTGGGAATAACCAATGTTAAGGTACTGAGCAAGCTGTCAAGTTATAATATTAAATAAATAAATAAACGACATTGCCCATCCCTGATTTGTCACTGCAGCAAAACAAAACCCCGTACGTATCAATCCGTGCGATGTTCTGCATTCTCTCCATCAGAGCATTGCTGCATCACCTGCTAATGCTCTGTGCTCACTGCGTGACTGCTGCTTTTGCACAGTGTCCTGTGCTATGTTTGGGAAATTGGGGAAAATGGGAGGACTGACAGTTTGTGCGCAAATTTTGAAAAAGAAGTGTAAAATTTTTCTGATAAGTAAGAGGATGAAAAGTTCTGTAGAGACCTTTTCTACTCACTCTCTTCCCCTACATTGCTTCCCAACATAGCATTAAGGCTGAAAGGATAGAAAAAGGGAAATCATTGAACGTGTTAGAAACTACTCAACCAATTCCTTAAAGATTAATAAGACCATGCTTATCACCTTCGTTAAAGAAAGAAACAGGGATAATTTCGCGAATGTCCTATTAATCACATATATAAGTCCATTGAATAAAAAAAATACGAAAAAACACCTATAACCCTTAAAATATTGCTTCAAGAAATTTTCTATTTATTGGCGTGATGATTTTTCTCTTGATTCTCCTCCTTCCCTCCCTCCCTAATGTGGTTGACTTGTCCCATATATTCACTCGTCTCTCACGACACCGCCCCCACCCATCATTCGCGTCCCAATCGCCCAATCTCGGATTTGTGATGCCATAGCCGAACCAACAACTTAATTAAATATGTGTGTGAACGACGTTTATAATTTGTAACTCATTAACTAAAGGCTTTCTCCAATAATGAATTGAAGGAAGTATACCGTTATTTTATTTTCCATTCAAGCGAGTCAAGTTTTTTTTAAGGAGCTCTTGAGTTCTTTTAGGGGTAGGTCTTTCTTTATGAATAATATCACAAGCTCACCCTCATGTAATATAGAACTTAAATCATATTAAGTCATATGACAGTACTGAGGTGGTTAACTTCCTTGGGGCATCAAGAAAGGAATTCTCATCGATGGTTGATCTCGACGGTACTGAGGTGGTTAACTTAACGTCTTGATAATCCAATTAAGTGTCAAAAGCTTGTATACTCAACAATTTAAAGAAATTAAGTATTTCAATAACCTTAATTAGCATTGGCTTGTTAGAGTCAAGTAAGACAAAAATTTAATGTAATAAGTAAGGGATGTATTGCTTAATTTAATCAACAGGAAAAATAAAATGATGGCAAGTTGATTTGTGATAAATATATTACTAATAACAATGAGGTACGGATACCTAGAGTACCAAAACTTGACACGGAATTATACTTAAGTGTCAAAAGTTTGGAAAGTGAAACTTACGTGCAAAAATCGGAGCAAAATAAATCACTTTAATGTCACTTACGGCCAAAATCCAGGTCAAAATGTCGATACTGTGAATTTTTCGGCGAAGGAAGTGCAAAAACGATCACTTGTGCATCTTGCGTAGCTAAACAATACCAAAACGATGTCGTTTTAGTGTTGACATCGTAAAAGAATTAATATAAAAATTAATTAAATTAAATTTAAAAATAAACTTATTTAAAACATTTAAAAATAAAATAATTTTTTTAAAAACTAATTTTAAAAAAATAAAAAATATTAAAAAATAAAAATAAAAATATATATTTTAAAATAAACTTATTTAAAATATTTAAAAATAAAATAAAAATATTAAAAAAACTAAAAATTAAAAATTAAAACTAAAAATTTTAAAAAATTATTAAATAAAAAATTATTAAATAAACTTATTTAAAAAAATTAAAAATAAAATAAGATTATTAAAAAATAAAAATAAAAATATATATTTTAAAATAAACTTATTTAAAAAAATTAAAAATAAAATAAAAATATTAAAAAAACTAAAAATTAAAAATTAAAACTAAAAATTTTAAAAAATTATTAAATAAAAAATTATTAAATAAACTTATTTAAAAATAAATTAAAAAAATAAAATTTAAAAAGAAAAACTATTTTTTTTTTTTTTATAAAAAAGGGGGCCGGCCCTTTCAAAGGGTGGCGAAGAGGCAGCAGCGGCAAGGGCTCAACCCTTAGCTGCCTGCCCTTTTTTTAATTTTTAATTTTTAATATTTTATTTTATTTTTAAATATTATAAATAAGTTTATTTTTTAAATGTTTTAAATTTTAATTTTTAAAAATATGTATTTAAAAATTTTTATTTTATTTTTAAATTTTTTAAATAAATTTAGTTTTAAATTAAATTTAATTATTTTTATATTAATTTTCTTAACACGGCGGCAAAGACCAAAACGACGTCATTTTGCACTTTCTTCGACAAAAAATCGCCAGGTCGGCATTTTGGCGGAATGACACTTAAGTAATCTATTTTGCTCTAATTTTGACACTTAAGTGTAATTTTTCAAGCTTTTAGCACTTAAGTCCCGTCCATCTGTGCCAAGTTTTGGCATTTGGGGTGTACTTCTGCCTAATAACAATAATTGTTCTATGTATGGTGAAAAATTAATACTATTCATTTGTCAATCTCTAGGAAAATGATACCATGAGTGTTATAACTTTCATACAACGTTCATTTGAGTATCATAATTATTTTTATCACTTAAATGTCATAACTTATGTATGGTGCTTATTTGACTACAGTAATTTTTTTTTTCTGTTACTTGAGTGTCATATAATATTTTGATTGATTAAGTGCCATAATTTCTTAAATATATATATATACTACAAGTGCTACATTACATCGAATTCCGACACTTGGGTGGATGTTCTTAAAAAGCTAATGGCATTCGAAAGTGATCGATTGAAAGTTAAGGCACTCAAGTAAACATGACATTTATTACAAGAAAGTTAACTCAATTAAGTGATGTACGAAAATTATGACACTTGTGATATTCTTATCTCCAATTTTGAAATATTGTCAAACAATTTTTTATTTCTACTTTTAGCACTTAAGACTATCGGCATTTGCATTTTAACACTTAATTTTTTTCTACTAAACAAGCCCTTGGTCGTAAGTTAACAGTCACATGCAATCCTTTGTTCCGATATGCCAACATGTTTATCATCCATCAAACCGAAGAATACGTTGAAGTCAAGGCTAGTTTGGGACAAAATTTGGTAATTATTATTTTTTTCCTGAAAAAGACTCCTTTCATTCCTTTAGAACAAGACCGGATCACAAGGCAAATGAGCCGCAGAACATAAGAGGTCCCATAAAATCTGAGGAGAGCTAGACGGCCAATCAGTAAGAAGGGCCATAATTCCACGGGCTTTCACGATCCGAGCCACTACTTGGTTGGCCTCTCTTGGATAATAGGCTACTTGAATATGTTCATATTTTCCTAACAGAGTTTTGCATTTGGAGATAACAAGGTGCACATCCCAAGAGGTTTATCGCGATATGTGAGGCAGTTTATCAAAAACAAGATATTATATTCAAAGTTAAAAGATTAGTTCAGTTTGTGCACGAAAGCAGTTCAGAATCTCCAAGCATGCTAGGGTTTCCACTTATCAAAGATAAAGTTTACTAGTTGGTACGGTGTAATCTGGACATTTTATTCGGCAATGTTATCCTTCGGCAATTAATATGGGAAGTGACTCAGCTTATATACGACGCTTCCCAACCTAATTGAAAAACAAGAGGCTTGAGAAGAAACTGCTTATTGGATCGCTGATGAACTCCGGCCTCAAATGGAAGAATTCGTGGTTTCCTCAAAGCGTATGAATATTTTTGGGATTTGACATTTAATTAAAAAGAAAATATAATTAAATCATGGGAACTCGGATCGAGATCTTCAGCCTCAAGATAAGGTCTTCTAAGATCGTGACTTGGACTTAGTATCGAAGGTTGGGGAATGGTGACCTCGAGGTTGACCACTTTCAAAAGAGGGAGATAGAGAGACTCATGTATCGTGATGGCAGTTTGGGTGACGAGCATGATAACAATGACGAGCAGCTGCAACGATTTGTGATGCTCACATGGTGGTGTTCGGTTAATTACACCATGTCATTGCTGTCACATGGGGCATATATCATGTAAAAAAAAAACTTTCTCGTGAGAGAGGAGTGGGAGAAGGAAAGAGGGACACGTGCGTGATTGATCTGATGATTGTAACTTCTTGTGATGGTCGAATTTTTTTAGGGATGGAGAGAAATAGGCAAACGCTTGTCACGTAGATTCGGCTATTGAGTGACTTGCTAACTTGATTTTATTCAATTACTGGGGAAATTGATGTTGGTGTCATCGAACAATTTTTGGTGTAAAATATCATATTGTAAGAGGACCTAGTAAAACTCTTGTCAACACTCTCCGTCCTCCGCTATTTTAATTTGATTTTCCCCACTTTCCTCGAACAAATCGACTTGGCGATGGACTGTCTGGCTGTCCTCAACCTCATCTTTGTCAACACGAAATTATTTTTCGTGAATTTTTGTGTTTTTCCTTTATGGAACCATCCCAAGCAATCGCCTACATCTTATCGGTATTTTTTTTTCTTTCCTAAACGAAATATTTTCCTCTCCTATTTATTGACTTCCAATGATGAATTTTCCATGGCTTACACAACATGAATTTCCGATTCATCTTCATCCTTTCCGTAGTCATTCGATTAACAACAACTTTGGCAACATTTGACAATATATCCTTCGGCTTCGCAAATTTCGACTCGAACGATCATCGAATCTGCTGCCAAGGCAATGCCTCAATCATGACAGCTGTCGCGAAGCCACGTATCACAAACCAATGCATCTTTGGGACGTTGTCACGGCCAACATGGCTGATTTTAGCACCCAGTTTACTTACGTCATCAATTCGCTAAGCATCCTTCTGATAGGAGACAGCGGCGACTTGAGTTCGGGTGAAAATGTCTCGAGTATTCCCTCCATAGTGAAGTTGAAAAACCATTTGCCAGGATCGGGGGCTTTGGATTTCTCAGGTAGCTTTGGACCGCTATCTGGGCAAAACAGTATTGACACATGGGAATCCTTCTCTGGCCCAGAAGTCCGTCTTGACATCGAATCAACCAATCGGAAAAAAACGACACGACCGGTCATAATTAGTGTTAAAAGGAGTGATCACACAAGGTTTTGGATTGCTTTAGGTTGTTAAGGTGGCATCGTACTGTTTATTCTCGTTCCGTGCTTGGGTTGGTTCTTCTGCAGGTCAAAGAGGAATCCGAAAGACGAAATTGGTCGAGAAGGAAATGAAGGTACAGTGTCCATCAGTGAAGAACTCAAAGATGTTACTGGAGGGAGGAAGCTCTGCTACAAGGAATTGTTCGTGTCGACGCATAATATCGCAGACGACCGTTAACTTGGCCGAGGGGGCTTGGGAAAAGTGTACAAAGGTTACCTGACCAATGCGATCCTAGTGGCCATCAAGAAGATAACCCCCGAATCACGAAGGGGTGAAGGAGTATGTATCGGAAGTGAAGACAATAAGCCAACTCAGGCACAAAAACCTAGTCCAGCTAATTGGTTGGTGCACAAGAAAAAGGAGTTCCTTCTCGTCTACGAGTTCATTTCTCGAGGTAGTTTGGACAGTCATTTATTCAAGGGTAAAACCCTGTTGACTCGGGAAACTCGAGATTGCTCGGGGATTAGCCGAGGCGTTGCTGTACCTCCACGAAATCTATCGGGACATTAAATCTAGTAACATCATGCTCGATGAAGAATTTAATGCCAAGCTAGGAGATTTTGGATTGGCTAGAATAGTTGACCATGCCAAAGGGGTGTGAACGACTGCATTGGCCCGGACAATGGGCTATATGGCTCCCGAATGCATTCAAATCGGTAAGGCAAGTAAGGAATCGGACATCTATAACTTTGGGTTGTCCTTTTGGAGATAGTGAGCAGAAGAAAAGTCAATGACTTGAGATTGTCGCAGGACCATGTGGGGCTTGTGGGGGTGGGTTTGGGAGCATTATGGGAGCCTTTTGGAAGCGTTAGATCCAAAACTGGGCCAAGACTTTGATGAGAAACAAGTTCAATGCGTGACAATTCTGGGGCTCTGCTGTGCTTATCCAGATTTTAAGCTTAGGCCTTCTATCAGAGAAGCAACTGATGTTCTTAAAGGTGAGGCTTTGCCGCCAGACCTTCCCATGAAGATGCCTGTCCCAACATATCTAGCTCCCTTTTCGGGAATATCCATGTTATCACCCATTTCTTCATACAAGACGGCCGCTGCTAATGAAGCTGGTGATGTATGTGCTTAGTTCTCAAAATTTTGTTTTTGTTTCAGGCTATGTGAATGGCTTGACAATCGTAGATTAAGTTTGTATGGAAGATGCCCACTGCCAATGAAGCTGGTGATAAATATGCTTAGTTCTCAACATTTCGTTTTTGTTTCAGACTATGTTAATGGCTTCATGGTTGTAAATTAAGTTTGTATGTACAGCAAATTCAGAGGCTAATTTCAAACCAGAAAGTCTGTGATCAATTTGGTCAGTCAGCACGCAAATTTACAATATGAAAATAACAAGTTTTTACCATTAAATAATGGTGGTGCATGTGTGAAATGTCAAAATAAAGCGAGAGGAGCTCTTATGCAAAAGTGGATTTGACTAAATATTTCAGTGGATTCAATTTTGGGACTCCCAATTGGATCTTCCAATTCTGAAGATATTGAACTTTTGCTGTGTTTTTTGCAATAGCGGTACCAGAGCCTATTAGCAGTCGGCCTCAACAATTGGATCATCACTGGTTGCCAAGTTGTGATTTTGGAATGAAGAAAATGTAACAACAAACTGCCATCGCTAAAGAAAGCACCTTAAGGGACGAAGTTGTGATCTTGTCGCTGAAAATTCTTCTTTGTGATGATACTTTTTGTTAAATTATGGCTTGAGTTTGAAATTCGCTGGACTTGCAAAGGAATTTCAAAAGGAGGAAATAAAAATAATAATTAAATAAGCACACGGTATACGAATTCTTTCTTTCGGAATTGTTGCCGAAAGATGTTATCGGGCCCAAACACACAATATTCCAGGATTTCTTTTGTCGATGAAGTCCCTATACGAAGAGGTCTCCTTTCTTGGCATGAAGTCCTTTGCTCGTGAAGATTGAATTCTCGTGGGGCCCAAAAGTCAAGCTTTGACTTTTGGGGCACACGTATAAAATAAATAAAAACCCTACGAGGAGAAAGAAGAACGAATCCGCCGAAGTGAGACGCGGTCGAAGCTAACGAGGAAGAACCCGCTGCAACTTTACGAGAGAAAGGAGCCGCGTGTGTTTTTCATTTGAGCTTGAACATCGGATAATTTTGTGCCGTGAGTTTATACCCTTGAAATTGTTTATTTATAAACACTTTGGATTTGGAGTTAAATCTAGATGCGGGAAACATTTGAGCGATTGAGTGATTGTAAACTCTAATTGTCCGATTTTAGTGGATTATTTGCTACTGGCTCTCCCCGTGGACGTAGGTATCGATACTCGGACCGAACCACATAAATTTCTAGTGTCCTGATTTTCTCGTTTATTTCTCTGGTAATTTCGCATTGACGTAATTTGCAAGATCCTGTCGTTTCCGCATTATATCCCAATAATTAGTATCAGAGCGTGGGGTTGGATTTCTTGATTCTAATTTGGGGCTTTTGCTTGTTTGATTATTATTTGGAAATTCTATTATTGCAATTATGTATGAGAGGAAATCTGAGATTGAGAAGTTTGATGGGAGAAATAACTTTATATTATGGAGCATCAAGATGCGGGCTTTATTGATAACACAAGGTTTGGTCAAGGCACTTGATGGTGAGGATGAGTTGCCGATTATAATGAAAGACTCAGAGAGGGTAGAGCTTGTAAAAAGCAAAGAGTATAATCCTGTTAAATTTGTCGGATGAGGTATTACTAGAGGTTATTGAGGAGAAGGATGCCGCAGTATTATGAGCAAAACTTCAAGCATATTATGTGAAGAAATGTCTGAACAATCGCTTGTATATGCTGAAGAAGATGTTTCAATTTAGATATACTGAAGGTACGTTTATCAGAACCCACCTAGATGAATTTAATAAACTCATGTTGAATCTGAAGAACGTCGGTAAGATACTTGATGATGAAGAACAGGGCATGATGTTGTTAGCCTCTTTACTAGAGTCATGAGAGCACTTTACTGATTCGCTGTTGTAGGGGCGTACTACAATTACTTCAGAAGAGGTAAAGTTCGCCTTATTCTCTAAGGAGTGGCAGAGAAAGTTGCGAGATGACGGTCTGGCGAAAGGAGCAGCGCAAGCACTGACGATTCGGGGTAGAGAACAACATCGAGAGCCTAGTAGCAGCAAAGGTAAAAGCAAATCAAAATCACGCAATAGAAAGTCCAAGGGACGCGTGAAGTGCTTTGAGTGTCACGAGGAGGGGCACATCAGGAGAGATTATTCAAAGTGGATGAATAAAGTTGATAGGCAGAATGCCACAAGCAGCATTGCTGAGGGGAGCACTAATGATGTAGAAGCTGTCTTATGTGTGACTGCTACTTCGTCAGGAGACAAATGGGTGCTAGATTCGGGGTGTTCTTATCACATGATGCCTCATAAGAACTGGTTTACTACTTACCAAGCTACAGATGGTGGTAGGGTTCTTTTGGGGAATAATGCAGTCTGCAAGGTTGTGGGGATAGGGACAATTCGGATCTGGATGCACGATGGGGTGGTTCGCACATTGACAGATGTGAGGCATGTACTGGAGCTCAAGAAGAACCTTATTTCTCTGAGGACACTCGATGACATCGGGTGTAGGTACACCGCTGAAGATGGAGTACTGAAGATCTCTCGAGGTGCTATGACAGTGATGAAGGGGAAGAAAGTGAATACTCTTTATCATCTACTGAGAGAGACCGTGACTGGAACCGCTGCAGTTTCATCAGGTGAGTCAGATTCTGACTTGACTCAATTATGGCATATGTGTTTAGGGCACATGAGTGAGGCAGGTATGACGATGCTGAGTGAAAGGGGGTTGTTGAAGGGTCATAATACAAGGAAGCTGGACTTATGTGAGCACTGCATTTATGGGAAGCATCATCGAGTTAAGTTTATGATAGCTATTCACTCGACCAAACGACCAGTTGAATACATTCACTTAGACGTTTGGGGCCCATCTTCGGTTCCTTCAAAAGGAGTTGCCCGATATATGCTGACTTTTATCGACGATTATTCGAGGAAGGTATGAGTATACTTTTTGAAGCACAAATATGATGTGTTTGATCGGTTCAAGAAATTTAAGGCATTGATTGAGAAGCAGTCAGATAAGCAGATCAAGTGCCTGAGAATTGATAATGGCATGGAGTTCTGTGGTAAAGATTTTACCGAGTTCTGCGAGAAAGAAAGTATTGTAAGACACTGCACAATACCTATGACACCACAACAGAATGGCGTTGCAGAACGGAAGAACAGAACTTTGCTTGAGCGAGCTCGATACATACTTTCGCATGCAGGACTTGGCAAGGAATTTTGGGCCAAAGCAGTGAATATGTCATGTTACCTGGTAAATCGATCTCCATTGTCTGCTATCGAGTGGAAGACTCCTGAGGAAGTATGGTCGGGGAAACCTGTTGATTATTCTGGATTATGTATATTCGGATGTCCAGCGTATGCTCATGCGAATGATGGTAAGCTTGAGCCGAGGGCAAAGAAGTGCATATTTCTGGGTTATGCACATGGGGTGAAAGGCTACCGGCTATGGTGCACTAATCCCAGATCACTTGGTTTTCTAATCAGCAGAGATGTGATCTTCGACGAGACTGCAATACTTCAACAGAGGAGTTTTGAGACACAACCAGCAGAGAAGACAGATCATGGTGTCATAAGTGAGGTGGAGCTTCAAGTGGAGACTTCGGAGACCTCGAAGGTAACAGAAGTTGAGACTGCAGATAAAGCCGCAGTTCCTGAAGTCGGTGATAGTGAACAACCAGCAAAGCCACAGCAAACTATAGCCGCAGATAGAGAGAGAAGACAAATTAAACCACCGGTACGTTATGGTTATACATATATTGCTTATGCATTGGCTGTAGGTGATGAGATGGAGACAGATGAGCCTTCGTCTTATTCTGAGGCAATGGCTAGTTCGGAGTCATCGCAGTGGCTAGGGGCTATGAGTGAAGAGATGGAATCACTCCATCGAAATCAGACAATGGAGTTGGTCAAAGTACCAAAGAGCCAAAAGATTGTTGGAAGTAAATGGGTCTTCAAACGGAAAGAGGGCATTCCCGGTGTCGAGGCAGCGAGGTATAAGGCGAGATTTGTGGCGAAAGGATATATACAATGTGGGGGCATTGACTACAATGAGGTGTTCTCTCTTGTGGTAAGACATACTTCTATTCGTGTTTTACTTGACTTAGTTGTTTCGCAGGATCTCGAGTTAGAGTAGCTAGATGTGAAAACTACGTTTTTTCACGGTGAGTTGGAGGAGTAGATTTACATGAAGCAACCAGAGGTATTTGCTATTCCGAGTAAGGAAGATTATGTTTGTTTGTTAAATAAATCTTTGTATGGGCTGAAACAGTCTCTTAGGCAGTGGTATAAACGTTTTGATGCTTTTATGGCTAGTCAAGACTATTCAAAAAGTCAGATGGACAGCTGCGTTTACTTTAGGAGATTGGAGAATGGTTCTTTGATTTATTTACTCTTATATGTTGATGATATGCTGATAGCAGATAATGATATGTCTAATATTGATGTGCTGAAAAGGCAGTTGAATGCTGAATTTGACATGAAAGATTTAGGTGCCGCAAAGAAAATTTTGGGTATGGAGATTTTGCGTGACAGGACTGCGGGAGTTTTACGTCTATCTCAAAAGAAATATATTGAGAAGATTGTGGCACGTTTTAACATGCAGTCGACGAAATCTGTAAGTACACCTTTAGCGAAGCACTTTAAACTTTTAGATAAATTATCACTACAGATTGAGGAGGAGGAAGAGCATATGTCCCATGTTCCTTATTCTAGTGCCGTGGGTAGTATTATGTATGCTATGGTGTGCACTAGGCCTGATATTTCACAAGTTGTGAGCGTGGTTAGTCGCTATATGAAGCATCCTGGTAAAACTCATTGGGAAGCTGTGAAGTGGATCTTCAGATATTTGAAGGGGACAACAGACGTGGGTATAGTATACTAGAGGGATAGCAATGGCAGTGAGACCACTGGTTTTGTGGATTCGGATCACGCCGGTGACTTGGATTCGGTACATGTTTATGCTAGCGGGTGGTGTAGTTAGTTGGAAAAAGTCCTTACAGGATCACATTGCCTTGTCTTCGACTGAGGCAGAGTACATGGCACTAACCTTTGTAGCGAAGGAGGCGATATGGTTGCAAAGTTTGCTCTTGGACTTTGGGTTAGAACAGAAAAGTGTGGATATACACTGTGATAACCAATGTGCGATATATTTAGCGTATAACCCAGTTTATCACGAGCGAACAAAGCATATCATTATCAGGTACCACTTCATCCGAGATGTCTTAGCTAAGGGTATTGTTATTGTTAAAAAGATTGCTACAGTAGATAATCCAGCAGACATGATGACTAAGTTTGTTCCTGTGATGAAGTTCAAGCTCTGCTTGAGCTCTATTGGCGTCTGTGGAGAGTGAGCGCCCATTGGGGCGTTGGGAGAGCAGCATAGATGATGAGCACTATAATTTGGATTCAAACATCGAGCCAAAGTGGAGAATTGTTAAATTATGGCTCGGGTTTGAAATTCGCTGGACTTGCAAAGGAATTTCAAAAGGAGGAAATAAAAATAATAATTAAATAGGCACACGGTATACGAATTCTTTCTTTCGGAATTGTTGCTGAAAGATGTTATCCACAGTGGGCCCAAACACACAATATTCCGAGATTTCTTTTGTCGATGAAGTCCCTATACGAAGAGGTCTCCTTTCTTGGCGTGAAGTCCTTTGCTCGTGAAGATTGAATTCTCATGGGGCCCAAAAGTCAAGCTTTGACTTTTGGGGCACACGTATAAAAGAAATAAAAACCCTACGAGGAGAAAGAAGAACGAAGCCGCCGAGGTGAGACGCCGCCGAAGCTAACGAGGAAGAACCTGCTGCAACTTTAAGAGAGAAAGGAGCCGCGTGTGTTTTTCATTTGAGCTTGAACATCGGATAATTTTGTGCCGTGAGTTGTTTATTTATAAACACTTTGGGTTTAGGGTTAAATCTAGGTGCGGAAAACACTTGAGCGATTGAGTGATTGTAAACTCTAATTCTCCGATTTTAGTGGATTATTTGCTGTGGCTCTTCCTGTGGACGTAGGTATCGATACTCGGACCGAACCACGTAAATTTCTGGTATCCTGATTTTCTCGTTTATTTCTCTGGTAATTTCACATTGACGTAATTTGCAAGATCCTGTCATTTCCACGTATTATATCCCAACACTTTTCATTGCACAAAATCCTTTTACGTGACGGAACTGGAATTCTGGCATAACATAAGTCAAGTCTTTGGTGATGAACGAGGTTTTCATTGTGAAATGCTCAAGCTTTAGCGACGAAATTTGCATTTTTGACCTTAGAGATGAATTTTCGCAATGGAAGATGGGATTTTTGTCACCGTGGATCACCATCAGGGCTGAGTTTTATTCTTTTCACTAAAAGTGAGTCGTTATAACATATTCTTCTAAAGGATCAAGTTAGATTGGTTTCTCTTTTTTTTTTTTTTGGGTTTAATCTAAGTCTTGCGACTTGTGTCGTTTGACTTTTTTAAACTTGAAACACTCTAAGGTTGACATACAATACATATATAATTTTTTCATAATTTTTCTATATTAAGAAAATTATTTAAACTTTTGGTCGAAAATAACATAGTATTTTTTTTTTTTGTTTTTATTTAAATCCAAACAAATTGGCTACTTAAAAATATCATATACACGTCAATGCACCTAGCAGATCTTCATGTCTGCTGACTATTTTTCGGACTTCTGCATTTGAGGCTTGTTTGATTCGTTGATTCTTTTTTAATTCTTCATTGGAAGATGAAAAAAGGTCACACGATAATGTCGCTTTGTCCAACATGCATAGTTATTTCCTAAAGCACGACCTTAACATGGACGCAGGCTGTTCTTTTTTGCGCTCATATTTTTCCAAACAATCCATTTTTATTAAATATAATTAGAAACACAGACATTCTCTTCAATGTTGGACCTTCATGTCTCTCTGTCTCTTCTTCTTCTGACTGGCTTTGTGGCTCTACCTCAACCCTCATTCGAAGGTTCAGGCTCTCTCTCTCTCTCTCTGCGCGCGCACATGTGTGGCGTTTATGGTACCTTTGCTTCGTTTGTCAAAGGAGATTTTGTGCAATAATGCAAATTTCAAGTAGATTTATCTACTCATGTATCTGACTTTGTGTTTACAGCAAAAATTGGCTTAGTCATCGGCATGATATTAATAAGCATGTGACTTGAACAAAGTATGGCCATCAATGAGACAATGATATGTAAGCCTTTACTGATGGCCATTCCAGTCGCACGGATCTCTTATTGATAGTTATGCTTATCGATGACCTTGATTAGTTATCAACATACGATAACAGCTGTCTGTCAATTAGCAAAATTGGTTGAGGGAGATATTGAGTAAAAGGCGTGGTTAGATGTTCAAACAAAGAATTATTCGAAAGTTGGCCATTTAACAAATAAAGTAGAGGTAAGATTCAGGTGCAATTTATTCGAACTTAAAACTGCTTGTGGATAAGACAATGGGACAAAATAAATCACAGATAAGGTAACGGACTCGGATGAGAATTTAAAGGATAACCATGCAGAGATAAGAAATCATGGTAATGTGAAGGTATGGAGTTAGAAATTCCAGAGATGTAAAAGCATGGCCAAAATTGCTCTCTTTTATCTATTTTATTATCCTGACCAAAAAAAAAAATCTAATTAATTGTCACACATTAGGTCAAATTAGGGGTTTTACAAATTGAGCTCGCAAAGTGACGTGGGCAAAATGTGATACGGGTATTTAGAGTTTTCTTTTATTACATTTATTGTCCAAAGTGTGAGGTCCCAGTGAAAGTAAGTCACCATTCACCTCTACACCATCGTTGGATATTGGCTCCACCATTGTGAAAAAGAGGAGAATCATTAAAAATTAGATACATGTATTATAAGTAAAAATACGTGTAAATTACTGACAGAAATTATCTCCCAGTATGGTAAAGAGAGCACCCACGCCATAAATAGGCCCATCTATTCAATTGATGTAATCCGCCAGACGAAGTGGTTGGTGAGTAATTGATCAACCTTTTTCAGTTTGCTTGAATACTCGTATTTGATGGGGTTTTGACCTTTATGGAATGGATCAGAATGTTACAGATTGTATCACAGGAGGACTTTTAAAAAGGGAGCAAAAAGTGACGGGATCGCCAATCTGGTAGAGAGAGAATAGCCCATCTAAATGTACCTTATATTACAAGTAGGAAAATTTGTGAAGCCTAAAGTCGCATTATGATTGAATTGAAGAATGTTTGCTGATGTGATTCATAAGTAAGCCCATGATTCCTTGGCGAAGACGACAATTGCAGTTCGTCATTCCAACGTGCTCACTTTCGTATGTCTATTTGTTCAATTTCACGTCTGGTAGGACGAAGCAATTAGCTAGTTTGAAATAAATATTCATCATATTTTGAAAATTAGAAGTTTGCTTGAAGAAAGCTGACCAACCTCAATTATTTTAAATTGATGAAGGATGACAGCTGCCTCAATCAAATATTTGATAGCTTACTCGCCTAGATGAATCAGGAAAATTGCAGCTGGAGGTTAGTTTCGAATAGATTTCGCATCTCTTAATTAGTAGCTAGACTGGATTGAAAAGTACTTGATTGTTGGAAACTCACAAATCGAGGCAGAGTTCAATCGATTTTGATGGGAAAGATTATCGCATTGCGCTTTTTCAAGAAAACGGATTTTTTTTTCCTCTTGGTTTTTTTTTTGGTCAGAAAAGGAAATAATATATAATCAAGGTAAAGAAACAGAGAAGCCTGTTTCATGAGCTTCAGCATATAGAAGGTCTAGAAGCGAAGTGGGAGGGGACGTAGCCTAGTCTAGTGGTAAGGTATGACATCCCGATTTTCCAATTCTATTTTCAATAAATTGAGACGGGCATTTCGTTGGCACGTATATAGTTTTTTTCCCTGAACTGATCACTCATGGGATAACTAGTCTATCAGGTGAAGCCGTTAAGAAATTCTACTGCATTAGACTCAAGAATTTGACCAGGAAATGATCTTTCGACCGAGTTAATCCGCAAGGGTCATTACGGCACAGTTAAAAATCGATTAGAGACCGGAGATAGGTTGACTCGACAAAGGCATGTGATCGAGTGTGGGTGATTCCACAAGATCGCACAATTCTTGTCGATCGACACTGGACCGGCTTTTCTGTCGATTGGGTACCCTATGTCCGTATTTGAAACCTTGAGATTACCCCGACAATCGAAAATCGTCAATGTGTCAAAGAGGTACATTGTGGCTTGAATTGATCAACCACATGTCAAATGCATGAAAATTTCTAAAAGTTACTTGGTAGATTATGACGCGCTATTATTGTGCCAAAGTGAAATTAACTGTGAAATTGAGGTCGAATTCATAAATTGGAAGTCATGGTGTGTCACAAATCATTTTAGGATCATTGACTTGTCTTTAGAAGATTTTTCATGCAATTAGAGTTTTTTAGCAATTAAATCAAAAAATGGCTAATTTGGCTCGAGAAATTAGTAGGCCCGCCTTTGGTTGCGCTTTTGGGACTTAAGTTGGTTCTACGGACAAGTGAAGATATGAATTGAAGTGTGGTGACATTGGATTAATTTTATGGACTTCAATTGGACTCAATTGGAATAGAATTTAATTGAATTGAAGAAATTAATGTATAAGATTTTATGCCCCGGCGGAAAATGAAATTTGCACCCATTGGAAGAGGTTGTGGAGGATTGAGTTACTGGATGTCATGGTGTGGGGGCAAGAGTGGCTAGGATGTTGACAAGTGGAGGGTGGTGAGGATTTGCTCTTGTAAAGGTGGGCTATCACCATCATCTTCTTCCTTGAATCAAGGGAGCTTGTTGGAGCTCGACCGGTTGGACCAGCAGCCCCGACGCCCCCTTCGTCCGCCTCCTTCGCCCGCTCGACGCCGTCTCTTGTCGCCGGAGCCGTCGCCATCGCGGTCGTCGCCCATCCGCATGCGCCTCGCCGGCTAGCTCGTCGTTCCGCCGCAACTTGAGAGCCCCCGAGCTTCCATCATCTTCGTCAGCCACTGTTCTTGGTCGTCCAGCTCGTCGGAGAGCCACCATGAGCCAGCCGAAGCCAGCTCGTCGCCAGTGCCACTTCTCCTCTGCTTGCACGATCGGTCGGCTTGAGCTCGACTCAGCCGCTGCTAGCGCAACCAGGACCCTACAGCTCTGTCGTCTGCCTCTGTCCTTGGTCGCCAGCCACCACCGGAGGTCTTGCCTGGCCGCTAGAGTCACCACTTCCACCCGAACGAGCTGCCGTCGCTCATTTCCGCCGGTCCCGTGCCCAACCGGTGACCAGAGCACCCTCGACCAGTAAGGAGCAGCCACCAGAGTTCTAGCCCTAGCCAAATCTTCAAGGCCCGTTTTGGATGCCTTCCAATCCTCTTTTGGCGTCGCCCCGAGGAGATTTGTCGATGGCCTCGCCGTCCTCTTCACCAGGGACTCGTCGGAAAACGATTCCGGTGAGTTTAATTCATTAAATCTTGATGAGAGGGTTAATGATGCCCTAAGTGTGCTTAGTCTAAGTTAAGTAAGCTTAGGTGGTTAGTTTAGTTTATTTAATTGTGATTTAGATTAAGAGGTTTGTTTAATTTAAAGCATGTTTAATTAAGGCTAAGAGAGTTTATTTAATAATAAACCTTGATGGGACATAATAGGGTTTTATTTTTTATTTACTTAAATGTTTCGAAATTCTGGAATTTTTAATAATATATTATATTACGAAATTATTAAAATATTATTATTTATTTTAAAAAAACTGAAAAATTATTTCTGATCTCAATTGCTCAGAATTTTGTGCTGATCACTGTTGTGCATTCGGATTTTGACATTGATGGTTGGATATTATAAATTGAGTGTGGATTGTGAAAAATATGGATATTATTATTTAATTAATTTTCGGAATAAATTTAATTATTTAATAAATTCCGAAAATTATTTCGGGACACTAAATTCTCGGATTTTGTGCTGATCGATGTTGTGTATTCAGATTATGAATTTGATGATTAGATATTGCAAATTGAGTGATGATTTGTGCAATTGATTGCTGAGTTGTGAAACTGAGTGGTGATTGCGAAAAGTATATAATTTCTTCAAAAAATCCCGGGTGCCGAGTTTGACACCAAAAATGGATTTTAAGTATTATATCAAACAGTGGGGTTTGAAAAAGGAAGGTATTGGTTTTTGGTTCGAAGTGATGTGTGCCCACGCACGACTACTTTCTCGAATGTTTTAATACGAAAGAAAGAGGCCAGGACTGCTATTTTAATCAGAGCATTGAGTGAAATGCAAAGTGTCTGGGGGCTAATATTGAATTGTCGTGTGCTGGTTGAAAGATTCGGTCCCAGTAATGGCTACGCCAACTGGACTTTTATTCCTTTAGAAATGCCGTCAACAGAGTGACGTGGCTTGGGTCGCAGTAGAGGCTAGGCCAACTAGACCCATGCTCCTTCGGGAATGCCGTCGATGTAATGACGAAGCCGTGCTCTATGGGGGAGGCGATGCCTGACATTAATGTCAGTAGATAGCTGAACTGCGAGTAGGCTATGCCCTTGTGTGGCAGTGAATATCAATTGGAACGCATGCTGAGTGTTATTGATGAGTCAAATTATAGGACGAAATCATGTGACATGGTATGGGACGTGTCATAATGATTTGGTCTTATAATCCGGACTCATGTGGTCATTCGAAATGATATTGTTAGCGTTTCGGTGGTTTAAGTTCCTATTACTATTTGTGATTGAGTGATTTGAATTGTGTTAATCTGCAGGAAGGAACTGAGGCGAGGTAAGTTCTCTGTGTGATGTGGATAGGCCACTCTTGGGCGTATTTTTTTTTTTCTAATAGGGGTTTAGGGGGTTGAACTTGCTGAGACAATGTCTCATCCCGGTTGTGGGATTAAAATTTCAGGTCCCTGGTGGACGGAGCGGCCAGTTAACTTTGGTTGGCCTTGAGGAGTTGCAGAGGTGAAGTCATAAGGATTGGAGAAGTGTCCGACTTGTAGGTCGTAGGACAGTTTCTTTTTAAGAGCCGGTCTTTTGTAGACTTTTGGCTGTAGATCTCTGTTTATAATTCTGTTGAATTATGAAAGTGTTATGTTGTGGTTTTGCTTCCTGCTTTTCTATCATGTATTTCATTGTCAGGGGTTTTATAATACGTTCCGCTTGCGCAATAATAAATGAATGGGGTCGGCGACACTACCTGGGAATGTCGCATTTGCATGACCATGGTAGGATGTTGGCGTGCTCAAGGTTCGGGGCATGACATAAGGTGCCATTACAATGGGCCTTTGCGGCCCAATCAACCACAAAATTGGCCTCTCTTCTATAGTGTCGCACACTTAGGTTTTGGAAAGAAGAAAGCTTGGCTGCCGCTTCTGCAAGGAGAGCTCTTGCCTCCCATGGAGTCGAGTGCGGATCATGGATGGCTTTCACCAACACCAGACAGTCGGATTCGATGACAAGGTGGTTCTGATCCTGACCTTGTTGCAGCAGATGATCGAGGGTGATGAGGAACGCTTGGATCTCGCTCTGCAGAGTTGAAGCCATTGGGAAATCACAGGTATGTTGACGCCTAAATTTTGATTAGGTTTTTTAAATTAGGCCTTGGTGTCTTTTAATTTTTGTTTTTCCTTTTTTTGGATAATAAATAATAAATAATAAATACAACAAAAAAATAGTAAAAACAAAAGAAAACAAAAAAATCCAGCCCTTCCCCTCTTTTTCTTTTCCACACGGGCCCAGGGCCCAGCCCTCTTTTTCTTGAGTTTTGGCCCGGCCCCCCTTCTCTTCTTCTTCCTCCTGTCTTTTTCTTCCTCATTCGCCTCTGCATCTCACGCGCGGTGGCCGGCGACGTGCTCAAGGGCAACCTACGGCAAAGAGGCACGGAGGTAGGCCGCCGAAGGAGAGGACGACGCGCATGCGCCTTCAATGCGTACCTTTAATGCTAAGATGAGACGCCGGTTCGGCCGCTAGTGTCTGGTCGGCAAGCCAAAGACCGGCGGCCGAGTCCCTCCATCAACCGGACCTCCTCACCTATAAATAAGAGGGCACAACCTCCGTCGAAGGGCATCGCAAGCTTGGAAATCTTCTCCTGAGAGACTTCAGGGGGAGATCGAAAAGCAAGCGAGAGAGGAAATGGGTCGTGAGCTTAAACGACCTCCCACCGAGAGACATCGGGGGAGGCCGCCAGTGAACCTGTAGAGAGGAGGGAGATCAGAGGGCAGAAGAAGCTGAGTGAGTGAGAGCAGGGGTCGATCATGGCCTAGATCTAGGGTCGATTCAGCTCTATCGCAAACCCCGACGCCAACCCGAGCTTTGCCTCGATGCCATCCAGATCTGAGTAAGTAAGCCGGAGAGAAGAGGAGATCGGAGGAGGTCCTGTGCCCCGACGCCGCCGCCGCCCCAGATCTTGTCGTGCCGCCATACTCACGCCTCGCCGTTGTCGCTGTCCCCAACGTCACAGCACCAGATCTGTGCCGAAGACGTCCATCATCGCGTTGCCCCCTACCAACGAGCCTCGGTTGAAATTCCGAAGCCGGTGAGCATCTCTGACCTCCCCTCGTCCGCCACCTCGCTTCTGGGTTAGCCATCTTTGCTATAGCCGCGTCGAAGCCGCTCCGCCGCCGCTCGGATGCTTTTCCCCCCCGTCGCTCGTCATAGCCGCTGGATCATGAAGGCAGCAGCGGCTGCGAAAACCTGGTCAGCCGGGTCGGACGCGTGACCCGGCACCCTAGGGTTTCCATCAAGCAGGTCGGGTCGTTGGGCCAGGTTGTGCGCGTGGGCCGGGTAGCCTTTGGGCTGAAGTTTTTATGAAAACGGGCTAAGAGCGGTTTGGGTTTTTTTTTTTAAAAATTAAAGGAGAAAAAAACTGAGTCGAGCCTGCGTTGCGGGCCCGTCTGTGTCTCGGGCAGACGAAGAGGGTTGGACCCAACCCGGGGATCCGACTGTTCGTTTTATATTATAATATAAAATAATACTTTAAATAAAAAGTAAAAAATAAAAAAAATTAATATCTCATATTTTCCCAAAAAAGTCAAAAAAAGCCAAAAAAAAAACTCATATTTTCCAAAAAATAGCAAAAAATCCAAAAAATGCTTTTTATGTAAAAAAAAAGAGAAAAAGACTAAAAAAATATTTTTCCTCCACAAATGCATGGAAAATCCCTCAAATATCCAAAAAGCCTTAGGATTTAAACAAGATTATGTATCGAAAGGGTATTAGTGATTAACTAGTGTAATCAAGTCCCCGATCCTAATTTATCTACTTGTGCAGGAGCAAGTATTTCTCCCGATACTTCGCTTGGGTTTCTAATCGACCCACCCTAAATCGATTAGTGGCGACTCCGTTTTAAAATTGACTTACAAGTTAAAAATTTGAACCATTAAGTCGCAAATTGGTGGACTTGGGAGAGTCAGGGCTAAAATAGACCTAGCCGAACCATTAGCCTCCGCAAAGAGCCTGCCTCGATCTGGCGCCGAAAAAAAGAGGTCACAACAAGGTAAAGCCATGTATAAGAGTGCTTGAGTGATCTCTGTGTACGCTCACCATCGCACCTGTTGTACTATTAGGATGATAGGCCCCATCGATATTGTTGACACCTAATTTTTCACCTAAATTAATTAATTTAAAGTAGCATTAAATGTTAGGAATTAGTCACAAAAGAAAGTTTTAAAAAATTATTATTTAATTAAATTATTTAAAAAAAAATGAAATCGGTCGGGTCGGGCCGAATCCAGCCTTGGCCCGACCTGCCCCTTTCCTTTTCTTTTTCCATGCGCTGGGCCCGGCCAAGCCCATTTCCTCCTTCAGCCCAGCCCGCGAGCGAGCTGGTCGTCTCCCCCAACCGGTCTTCGCTGCAAGACCTGCAAAGAAAAAACAGAAGCAGAGCAGCGACAGAGGGAGCAAGGGGATCGGTGGCAGGCGAGCAGCGTGATCCGCGGGTCGAGGGTGCAGTCCGACCAACAAGCCGGTAGCTGCGGAGGCCATGCGCGCTTGCTGGCTGGACATAAAACCGGAGGAGAGAACACGCCAAGGGGAGAATCATACCAAAAAAAGAAAAAACACAAAAAAACCAAGGGCGAGTGAGAGAGAAACACTGAGGAGAGGAGAGGCCGAACCAGAGGCAGGAAGCTTGAGGGAGCAGCTTGCCGTCGCAAGAGGCTCGTCAGCCCGCCGTCGTCTGTCGTAGTCCTTCCCAGGCAAAGTACGTCCCCTGAACCCTCGTTGTCTCGTTTCCGGAAAACGCTGGGCCGGAGCTCGCGACCAATTTGTTTGCGTGAGCTCCGGCCCACGTCGCCTTTGTGCTTTGCTCCTGTGTTCCTTATATGTTGTACCTCAAGACCCTTGAAGCGTATTCGGCGCTCGGTTGAGCCGGAGTCCTTCAAGTTCGGTAGTGCAGACCATGTGTTCGACAAAATTACTCAAAGAAAACTGAGGAGTAGTTCATGTTTCAACGCCGGACCCACTCATTTTTGCCCCCGTGCTTGCTGAATCCTTGTTGCTTTGCCCGTATTCATTGTGTTTTCGAACGATTTGTGCGAGATATTAGTATGTATTTGAATCGACGACTCGTTCCGTCGGAAATAGGTTAGTGGTTGCCGAAATAGGTAATTGGCGAGGGTTGGCGCCGGTTGAGGGGGATGACCGGTGCGTGGCAGTGGTCCGGCGACTTTCCTTAGAGCAGTCGGTACTCATGGAGAGATCGGCATCAGTCCAGCGAGGGAGCGGCAGGAGCCTTGGTGTGTTGCGGCTGCGGGAGGAGAGGGCCTGAAGAAGACGATTGGAAAGGGAGTAAAAGATAAAAAAAAAAAAAAAAAGAAAGCACAAAAAGATTTTAAAAAATAGGAAAAGAGAAATGGGCTTCGTTTTGGGCCGTTTTAGTACATTGGGCTTGTGGGTTTCGTTTTAAAATGAAAAAACTTAGACCAGATCGGGCCTACTGGTTAGGCCCAATCCGAATTTAATTGAAGGCTTGATTGGGCCTTGCTCTTTTCCGAGCAGGCCAATCAACTCGTCTCTCCAACCGGACCGAACTCGGGTTCGGTCGAGACCGGACTTGACTCGCGATCGGGTCGAATCAGTCGAGTCGACGGATCCGACCCGGTTCGCCCATTTTTTCTAATAAAAAAATTGTTAAAAAATTAAAAATATTTAAATATTCAATATTAAAAATTATTAAAAAATTCGAAAAAAATTTTAAAAAATTGAAATTTTTTTTTTCGAATTTTTAAAAAAAAAAATTCGAAAATCCAAAAATGGTAGGGTTTGGTTAGGAATTACTGGTATTTTCGTTTTAAGTGTAATTATGCATTTATTTTGATTACATCGCATGTTTAGATTACATATCTTGTTATGTTTGATGGTATGTGTGTAGTCTTATGGTATTTAAGACATTGTTAGCTTTGATTGTTGGTGGATACGTTTAATAGTATGTGTGTAGTCTTATGGTATGTTTAATAGTATGTGTTTAGATTGCACCCGTATGATCACTTTAATATGTTAGTGGATAAGTGAAATCAATCCAAATTGCTTGACAAAAATCATTTTGTTAAAATGAACAAGATTAGGTACCGAAAAGGTACTAATTGGTCAATTAGTGTAATCAAGTGCTCGACCCTAGATTCTCTGGTTGCGTAGGAAGTGAGGTAAACTCCCATGTCTCACTTGGTTTCTAGCCGACCCCAATAGGCTAGTGGCGACTCCTTTTGTGCAAAATTCTTAAAAAATATTCCAATGTCATGCAGGGTATGGGCTTGGGAGAGTTTGCGCCTAATCATGGGCCTTAGGTCCGTCTTTTAGGCAATACCCCTAAACCTGTTCCCTCCCCTCGAGGGTAGGTCACGACTGCTTGGTGATTCCACCGGGGACTTGGTTTTAGTCCTTAGAGAACTTAGGCCGAAATTGATCTTGTTAATATTGTTTAGTAGTGAGGATCCTAAGTACATCCCTAACAAGTTGGTTGTTTAATGTTCATGTTGAATGGGAGGTATAAGGGGAAGTGTTTGCTTACCTTTGTCTTGCAGGAAGGTGTAGGAATGTATGGTTTATTTTTTATGTATGAAGTGTTGCTTGCCTATAAATTGTCATGCTTGCGTTTCCTGCATTGCACTGCACCATAATACACACAACCTACCGTCGGACCTAGGCCACATAGGATCACTTAGGATGGTGTTGAGGTGGATACCACTCTGACTACAAGCATGTAGTACGAGTCACCCATCTCATCCCCGAAACTCCTTTCTTAATGTTGGAGGTCCCCACCCTGGTCTACGAGCATGCGACACGGGTCGGTCATTTGACGAAGCCGGAGTCATGGGTAACATGACCTAGCCGCGAGCTTGTTAGTTCAGTCCTGTGATCTCATGGCTTCATTTTGGGCCTTCTAGAGTAGAAATCGAACCATTGTCCATGCGCATGTCTATGGCATTGACATCGTTGCTCAATGAGTAAGGTAAGTTTTTGTTTGAATTCTTTTCTTCGCAATTTACTTATTCGCTTTCCTTTTGGTCGGTCCACGACAAATTAGGTTGATCATATGATGGGGGTACCCGACCTTCGCATCATCTCCGTCTCGAAAGCTGAGCTTCGCACATGGTTGGATAAAGTAGATCCAAATGGCTGTGATAGGGTGCGATCATATGTTGGACATTTACTTCCCCTATTAGAGATAGAAACTTATTTTGGTGTAGTACAAGCGTTAGCGCATGTTTGGTGCCCCGAAACTTGCATGTTCATACTCGGTGATCACGAACTCACTCCAACCCTGGAAGGATACAGTATTGCCATTGGAAAGCCCTTGGTGTCGGAGTTAATTGGCCCACCTGTAGGGATTGAGCATGCATCGACCTTATCTGATTTCCTTAGAGTTAAGGAGAATGACATGAAGAAAGTTTTGAAAGCTAATCGCAAGACCTGCCCGTTTTCATTCCTAAACGAGCTTTTTCAAAATGCCCCATCTTTTCAAAAGAATAGGATCTTCCTGTTAGCTTTCTTCGGGTTCATGTTATTCCCACATTGTGGGAACGCTATTAACCCTTCCGTGGAAGGCATAGAGGACGAGGTGCCCGAGGAGGCTGAGACGGGTACAAAGACCAGAGTGAACGCGTTGCCTAGACTGAAGAGAACGAGGGCTATCAAAGCCCGTTTCCCTTGTTGCTGGAAGAGACATTTCTAGGACCCCCAAGGATGTTGTTCGAGGAAGGGGAGGATATCTATAGTGTGACCGAGCTATTTGAGGAAGACATTATATTCACCGTCCTGGCATGCGAGGAAGCCGAATCCTCTAAAGGGTGGTTCTCGTCTAGCCTAGTCTTCTGTTTTATGTCTTTTCCCCTACGTGGGATCTCGTAGTTTTTCTTTCTTTGTTTCATATTTATGTCATTTGTAAAGTAAACTTTGGTCAACCCTGATCTTGAGCTGTTGGTCAAGGGTGGTGTGTGTTAAAATACAACCTTATCTTTATTCATTCAATAAAATAGACACATGTTTTATTAAGAACATGTGGAAGCACATCAAACTAGCCCTATGATGGTCGCGGAGGCCTAGGCCTTCACATGCTCCCTTATTTGACTGTTTTGCAAGAACGAGGAAATCTGAGGATATGAGGATGAGTTCTTGAAATTTTTACAAAAATACTTCAAAAACTTTTTGAAAACGACATGCATCATCTTTGTTGTTGATATTACTCTAACTCATCTCATCGCATCTCAGGTATTACATTATGCATAATCATGATAAAGACGCATGTGACTCAGATGTGCATGAAGAAAGTCCCTCTGGTTCCGATGACACCGACGATGACGATCAAAGGGGGATCGAGCGCGAATGGAATTGACACGAAGAATCGAAGCCGTTGACTGAAGAGCAAACATTCATTATAAATTTGGGGGATGCGGAGAATGTCAGAGAAGTAAAAATTGGGGCATGTCTCTCAAAGTCAGAAGCGGAAATGATGACTAATCTTCTGAAAGAGTATCAATATGTGTTCGCTTGGACATATGCCGACATACTAGGAATGGATCTTGAAATTGTGAAACATGCTTTACCAACGGATCCCAATGTGCCACCCAAGAAGCAAAGACTCAGGAGAACTAAACCAAAGTTGTCCAAGAAGATTGAAAAAGAAGTGATGAAACTATTGAAAGTAGACTTTATCGATGTGACTCGTTACCCTGATTGGGTAGCAAATATTGTGCTTATAATGAAGAAAGATGGGCAAATCATAGTGTATGTTGACTATCGCAACTTGAATCGAGCTAGTCCCAAGGATGACTTTCCGCTCCCGCATATTGATGTCTTGGTTGACAGTACGGCGGGATTCAAGTTATTCTCCTTCATGGACGGTTTTTCCGAATATAACCAAATCCGTATGAAGGAGGAAGACAGGAGCAAAACACCATTCATAACTCATTAGGAAACTTTATGCTACAAAGTGATGCCTTTCGGTCTAAAGAATTCCGGGGCAACATATTAGAGGGCCATGATCACATTATTTCATGACATGATGCACAAGGAAATTGAAATATACGTTGACGACATGCTTGCGAAATCGAGATGTGGTGAAGATCATGTTAAACTCTTGCGAAGGTTGTTCGAACGTCTTCGGAAGTTCAAGTTGCGCCTCAATCCCGCAAAATGCGTTTTTGGAGCGAAATCTGGGAAGCTATTAGGATTCATGGTTAGTAGTAAAGGCATAGAGATTGATCCGTCGAAGGTTAAAGCCATTTGCGGTTTACGACCCCCGACTACCGCCAAAGAAGTCCGCAGCCTGATGGGACGACTTAATTATGTGGCGAGGTTCATTTGTCAGTTGTCTGAAACGGTGAAGCCATTCTTTAAGCTCCTGAAAAAGAATGCAAATATTGAGTTGAATGCTGAGTGCTAGGGTGTATTTGAGAAGATAAAACATTTTCTCACTTATGCACCAGTCTTAGTACCCCCACTCCCTGAAATTCCCTTGATTTTGTACTTAACCATACATGACGAGTCGTTGGGAGCCATGTTAGCCCAGAAAAGACCAAATGATGGAAGAGAATGTGCAATATACTACTTGAACAAGAAGTTCAATATTTTTGAGATGAACTATATGGAAGTTGAGAGAACTTGCGTGGCTTTAATTTGGGTTTTGCACAGGCTGCGGCAGTACACACTTCATCACCAAATCTTGTTGGTGACCGAAAAGGATCTCATCAGGTATCTACTAGAGAAGCCAGCATTGGTTGGCAAGTTGGCCAAGTGGCAAATCTTAATTTCTGAGTTTGATGTTCAGAGCTTGGGATAGAAGTCTGTTAAAGGTTGAGCCATAGCAAACATGTTGGCAGAAAATTTCGAGAGGTCCATAGCATCTGATGAGGATAGTGATGTAGAAGAGCGAATTTTACTGGTATCAAGCGACATATGGACAATGTACTTTGATGGTGTGGTTAACTTAGCTGGGTCGGGTACTGGGGCAGTTCTTATCTCCCTGGATGGATAGCATTATCCCGTCGTTGCTAAATTGACGTTCCCTTGCATGAATAACATCGCTGAATACGAAACATGCATTCTCGGCCTCCAAGCCGCTGTTGATATGAAAATTCGGAAGCTGCAAATTTATGGTGATTCAGCCTTTATCATATTACAGACTGAAGGCAAATGGCGACCATGGGATTCTAAATTGATTCCATATCATGAGTTCCTGGGGGAGTTGACGGAAGAATTCCAAGAAATATCATTCGAATACTTACCAAGGTCTCAAAATTAGTTCGCTGATGCCCTAGCTACCTTGTCTTCGATGTTGCAAGTAGCTGGAGGCTTGGACATTGAACCGTTGAGAATGGAAATCCTTAGGTGCTCGGCTTATTGCATGATGGTTAAAGAGGAACTGGACGGACAACCTTGGTATCACGACATCTTGAAGTATCTACAGAAGGGTGAATTCCCCGAAGGAAGTGAAGCAACATACAGAAAGCATTTGATAAAGCTAGCATCAAAATTCTTCACCAGTGGAGATGTCCTCTATGAAAGGTCCTTCAACTCGACATTGCTAAGGTGTGTCGATGCTAAAGAAGCCGATTGTTTGATGAAAGAGATACATGAAGGGGAGTGCGGCCCCCATATGAGTGGACACTTTTTGGTGAGAAAGATCATGCGACTCGGTTATTATTAGTTGACCATGGAGTCCGACTGCATTCAGCACGTACGACGATGTCACCAATGCTAGATTTATGAAGACAGGATAAACGCCCCTCCAATTGAACTTCACCAAATGTCTCAACCCTAGCCCTTTTCAATGTGGGGAATTGACGTGATCGGGCCCATTAACCCCAAGGCTTCAAATGGGCATCGATTTATCTTGGTGGCGATAGACTATTTTACCAAGTGGATCAAGGCCAACTCGTATGTTAATGTTACTACCAAGAATGTGGCAAAGTTCATTCGTCTTGACATTGTTGCTTGTTACGGGGTGCTAGAGGCGATCATTACCAACAACGACACTAATTTGAACAACCAAGTCGTGGATGGTTTGTTTAGTGAGTTTCGAATTAAGCATTTGAACTCGTCACCGTACCGTCCTCAGATGAATGGAGCAGTGGAGGCGGTGAACAAGAACATAAAGAAAATCTTATAAAAGACCACTGAAAATTATCGTGATTGGCACGATAGGCTCCCTTACACGATAATGGCATACCGAACTTCTATCCGCACCTCCACAGGGGCAACTCCTTTCTCACTCGTGTACGGGATGGAGGCAGTCTTGCCTATTGAAGTTGAAGTCCCTTCTCTAAGGGTCCTTTCCCAATCTACGCTCGATGAGACTGAGTGGATGCAACAGAGGCATGAGTAGTTAAACATGATCGATGAGAAGAGATTGCAAGCTATATGTCATGGTTAATGCTATTAGAGACGAGTCGCAAAAGACTTCAATTGAAAGGTGCGTTCCAGACGCTTTGAAGTCAACGACCTGGTGTTGAGGAAGGTGCTTCCGATCATACTAGATCCTCGTGGCAAATTCACCTCGAACTACAAAGGGCCGTATGTCATTAAGAAGATTCTTCCTGGTGGTGCCATGATTTTAGTTGAAATGGATGGCGGTGAATTGCCTAGACCTGTAAACATTGATGCCGTCAGGAAGTATTTTCCATGAATGAAATCAAGGCCAAGGGGTCACTTCATGCACAATTCAAGTCGCATAGCATCATGCATCGCATTGTAGATATCATGCATATGTTGCATACACGCATATCTATTTGTGTTTTAGGCACCCTATCGTCTGACAAGGAAATGGTAGGAGAAAGAACTGACTCAAGAATCCATCAAGTCTTCGCACAAATTGTTGAATGTCTCTTTTGAGAGGTAAATCGAGACGGTAAAAGAGGGGCAAAAAAAAAAAAAAAAAAACAAACAAAAAGAATAAGGACAAAAACAAAAAATGCATGACATGATTCACATGATCTATTCTCTGGTGTCACTATGCACGCTTCACGTCTGCGACCTTCAAGAAAAATGGCTCGAAAAAATGATTTTATTCGGGCAAAAGAGTGAAACGTTAACCATGCCAAACGAGAAGTACTTAGGATGAAGAAAGGCAAGCCCATTTCCAGACACATCCTTCAAACACTTTTGAGAGTTGAGTGAAAAGCGACATTCTCTTAGGACGGAGGATTCATTCGCATTGAGCACAAAGATTGAAATGATAATGGCATTTCCTTCATCAATCCCAAGCACCAAGCTGACATCTTGCTACCCCTTTGGGCCGAATAAAGATGACCATTCAAAGTACCCCAGTTGAGAACGATCCTACATTAGGGTAGCATAAGAGGTTACAATCGCGTTGTAAAGAGAAAGATTAAGAAAGATCCTATTACTTTCACTTGCATCAATCTTCTGGTGATAGCTTCGGAGGAATTCTCATTAAAGCTTAACTCATTCCAAAGTGAAGAAGAGCAATTCATTCTTTATCCAAACACTGATACCTATTGCTTTAATCAATTTGGGCCTGATTGTTCCATTCTGAGTCCTAAGCGGTGATCATCTCCCTTCATTGGGGCAAGGCATAAGATTTGGCC
The DNA here is from genome assembly GCA_016097615.1 of Eucalyptus dawsonii. Classification (NCBI taxonomy): domain Eukaryota; kingdom Viridiplantae; phylum Streptophyta; class Magnoliopsida; order Myrtales; family Myrtaceae; genus Eucalyptus; species Eucalyptus dawsonii. The sequence goes on along the minus strand of CM027877.1, from coordinate 15,948,442 downwards.
AAATACAATTGACAGTCACGAGAAAATGTGAAAAAAAAATCTCGAAAGTCATAAGAGCTACAAAAGTTCAAAGAGCAAAAAAGTTCGACAAATTATAGGGCATGAAAAAGTAGTGTGCCTGGCAAAAGCAAGGCCAATGCCCATCAAGAAAAAGAACTAAAAGCTGCATCTTATGTGAAAGAAAAATTATCAAAGTCCAAGTGCCTATGTAAAAAAATCATTGCAAGTGCAAAGGAAATTAGAGAGGAGCGAACCTCCCATGCAGAAATGATTAGTCAAGGGACTTTCGAGATGTGCTGTGTTGCAAAAGCCAAATGACTTCGAAAGACTGAGTGACCCGGTCACAATGCTATGATGATCACTGACTCTTAATATCCTCTTGAAAATCTTAAGTCTTTCGAGCCTCTCCCAAGCCAACATTACAACCCTCTTCCAAAGTCTCTTCTGATTAGGATGGTTTGAGTAAAAATGAGAATGTCACAAAGAAGCTACTGCTTGAAGGAGTGGAAGTAATTCTATCTTATCTTATCTTCCAAGTTCTCGACTTGTAAATCCGATGAAGATAGCGATAAATGATTCATTTATTGGCCTCAAAGCAATAATCCATTTGTGTAAGCCTATGACCAAACCTACATTGCAGTCCTTTCAAAAGACCTTTTTGATCGATTATATTATGCTCATTGTGAATGTTTCTAAAAGCCTTTGATCTGGGTTATGTGAGATACCCTTAGCAACCAGTTATCTCCCACACGAATGGATGGGATCAAGCAGCCATTTTATCGAAAGTGCGTGAAAAGCCCTTTTTGACTAAGAAGCTCTAGTTTGGCATGCTTAATGAGCCTTTTTCACGAGTCGTAACCGTTTTGATAAGAACTTGACTCCTAGAGAATTTGATGATTAATGATATATCCACGAGCAATATAACAATTTTGCGCCACATGATACTGATTGAAATCAAATGTTTTTCCAAAGCAGTCAAACTTAGCTTGATTAGCTTGTTCAATTAATGCTACAATATTGTCAATACGTCTCTTGATGACGTCTCTAATGACATTCACTGAAGTTGAGTTTGACAGGATTTCTCAGTGAAGCAATGTAGTTTTCAAGAGGTTAGTGGGTGCTTCCCTAAAAACCGAAGGTTCATAGTCAGCCTTAAACCATGCTATCTCCCAAGGTTCATGGTCAGCCTTAAACCATGCCATCTCCAAAGGTTCATGGTCAACCTTAAACCATGTCATCTTCTTATGACCCGGTGGGCTTTTGTAGCTTGGAGTCTTCCTTCTCCCCATTCTTATGACCCGGTGAGCTTTCCGTAACCCGGAGTCCTTCAACCCCCTTCTTATGACCCAGTGGGCTTTCCGTAGCCCGGAGTCCTTCAGCCCCATTCTTATGACCTGGTGGGCTTTTCGTAGCCCGGAGTCTTTCAACCCTCTTCTTATAACCCAGTGGGCTTTCCGTAGCTCGGAGTCCTTCAACCCCCTTCTTATGACCCGATGGGCATTCCATAACCCGTAGTCCTTCAACCCTTTTCTTATGATACAGTGGGCTTTCCGTAACCCGCAGTCCCTCTCCTTCTTATGACCCAGTGGGCTTCTGTAGCTCGGAGTCTTTCTTCCTCTTAGTGACAAGATGCGCTTTAATAGTTATGAGTCTTTTCCATCAACCTGATACGTGCATATGCACCTAGGGTCGCTCTATCGCCAAAATAATTTAGGTGTCTTCTGTCTTTGATCGCAACCTCTTCGAGGCTACATTTAAAGAGGTGTAGCTTTTGACATCTAATTTTTCACCTAAATTAATTAATTTAAAGTAGCATTAAATGTTAGGAATTAGTCACAAAAGAAAGTTTTAAAAATATTATTATTTAATTAAATTATTTTAAAAAAATGAAATCGGTTAGTCGGGCTAAATCCAGCCTTAGCCCGACCCACCCCTTTATTTTTCTTTTTCCCTGCGGTGGGCCCAGCCCAGCCCATTTCCTCCTTTAGCCCAGCCAGCGAGGGAGCTAGTCGTCTCCCCCAACCGGTCTTCGCTGCAAGACCTGCAAAGAAAAAACAGAAGTAGAGCAGCGACAGAGGGAGCAAGGGGATCGGTGGCAGGTGAGCGGCGTGATCCGTGGGTCGGGGGTGTAGTCCGGCCAGCAAGCTAGCAGCTGCAGAGGCCATGTGCGCTTGCTGGTCGGGCATAAAATCGGAGGAGAGAACACACAAAGGGGAGAATCGGACCAAAAAAAGAAAAAACACAAAAAAGCCGAGAGCGAGCGAGAGAGAAACACTAAGGAGAGGAGAGGCCGAACCAGAGGCAGGAAGCTCGAGGGAGCAGCTCGCCATCGCAAGAGGCCTGTCAGCCCACCGTCTGTGGTAGCATTTCCCAGACAAGGTAGGTCCCCTGAACCTTTGTTGTCTCATTTCTGTAAAACGCCGCGCCAAAGCTCGCGGCCAACTGGTTTGCGTGAGCTCCGGCCCACTTTGCCTTTATACTTTGCTCCCGTGTTCCTTATACATTGTACCTAAAGACCCTTGAAGCGTATTTGGCGCTCGGTTGAGCTGGAGTCCTTCGAGTTCGGTAGTGCAGACTATGTGTTCGACAAAATTCCTCAAAGAAAACCGAGTAGTTCGCGTTTCAACGCCCACTCATTTTTGCCCCCGTGCTTGCTGAATCCTTGTTGCTTTGCCCGTATTCGTTGTGTTTTCGAACGATTTGCGCGAGATATTGGTATGTATTTGAATCGACGACTTGTTCCGTCGAAAATAGGTTAGTGGTTGCCGGAATAGGTAACCGGTGAGGGTCGGCGCTAGTCGAGGGGGATGATCGGTGAGCGGCAGTGGTCCAGCGACTTTCCTTAGGGCAGTCGGTACTCATGAAGTGATTGGTGTCAGATCAGCGAGGGAGCGGCAGGAGCCTTGGCGTGTTGCGGTTGTGGGAGGAGAGGGCCCGAAGAAAACGATTGGAAAGGGAGTAAAAGAAAAAAAAGCACAAAAAGATTAAAAAAATAGGAAAAGAGAAATGGGCTTCGTTTTGGACCATTTTAGTACATTGGGCTTGTGGGATTTGTTTCAAAATGAAAAAACTTAAACTAGATTGGGCTTGCTGGTTAGGCCCAATCCGAATTTAATTGAAGGCCCGATTGGGCCTTGCTCTTTTTCGAGCGGGCCAATCGGCCGTCTCCCACCGGACAACTTTGCGACCAGGGCCGAACCGGGTCGAGTCGACTTGATCCAACCCGGTTCGCCCATTTTTTTCAAATAAAAAAATTATTGTTAAAAAATATTTTTTAAAATTAAATATTAAAAATTAAAAAAATTATTAAAAAATTCGAAAAAAATATTTAAAAAAATTAAATTTTATAAAAAAAATTTAAAAACAATTTAAAAAAAAATTTCGAAAATTCAAAAATTGTAGGGTTTGGTTAGGAATTGCTAGGTATTTTCATTTTAACTGTAATTATGCATTTATTTTGATTGCATCACATGTTTAGATTGCATATCTTGTTATGTTTAATGGTATGTGTGTAGTCTTATGGTAATTAGGACATTGTTAGCTTTGATTGTTGGTGGATATGTTTAATAGTATGTGTTTAGATTGTACCTGTATGATCACTTTAATATGTTTATGGATAAGTAAAATCAGTCCAAACTGCCTGGCAAAAATCATTTTGTTAAAATGAACAATATTAGGTACCGAAAGGGTACTAATTGGTCAATTAGTGTAATCAAGTCCCCAACCCTAGATTCTCTGGTTGCATAGGAAGTGAGGTAAACTCCCATGCCTCACTTGGTTTCTAGCCGACCTCAATAGGTTAGTGGAGACTCCTTTTGTGCAAAATTCTTAAAAAATATTCCAATTTCACGCGGGGTATGGACTTGGGAGAGTCTGTGCCTAATCATGGGCCTTAGGTCCGTCCTTTAGGCAATACCCCTAAACCTATTCCCTCCCTCCGAGGGTAGGTCGCAACAGATATTAATTTTCACCACTCCAAGTCTGGTGGCCACCATAATAGATTAGATTGAAGAGGAGATCGGCCTGTTCGCATCAGTGGTTGGGTGGATAGGTTTGGGGTGCGTACCTGGGCAAATGCCACATCCATGACTTGAAGGTGATCGAGGCGTTGCTAGCGAAAGACAAACCTATTGCATGCCTTCCATATCTGCCACAAAAGAGACGCAATCATTTCCAGACCAGGATAGGTACGTTGTTGTTCGATCTGAGTTACTAACCACGCATCCATCCTTGTTACTGACTGTTGAGTGATATGGATATTGATCTGTGGATGCGACCATATACGGCGCGCCCATGGACATAAAAGAAAGAGGTGTTCTATAGTTTCTGGTGTGAGGTGAGAGCAGAGAGGGCATGTCGGATCAGTGGTGATGCATCATTGGAATATGTTGGCTTTTGTGGCTAAGGCATTATGGCATAATGACTAGAGGAAAGGTCAAATTTTGGGGGCAAGTTTCATAGGCCAAATGGTTTTCCATAGTAACTTGGGTGGCTGATAGGATGATGAAGGTGTGTTCAGCTGACTACTGGGAATGGCTTGTCTGAATATGTCATAGCCATTTTGCACAGAATATTTACCATTTACAGTCCCGGTCCACATAAGTTGATCAAAAATGTATTGAGGTCTGACTTGAATTGTAAGAATATCTTGGACTGTAGAGGCATCAAATTGTTGGTTGAGAAGAGGAATGTTCCAATTGTTGCTGTTCGGGTCCAATAGCTTAGCTACAAATATTGGGGCATCCCTAGTAGCAAGGCCCCCTATGACTCCTCTAGGGAGCCATCGGTCTTCCCAGATTTTAATTGTTTGTCCATTGCTAACGGACCATTGTAGGTGAGGTAATATGGATTCCCTCCCAAAGAGAATACTTCACCATCCCTAGGAAGGTCTTTCTCCCTTATCGGCACGCATAAAATCATGTGCGTGGAAATAAAGCCCTTTAAAAAGGGTGCTCTATAACGCTGTTGGGTTTTGGAATAACCGCCATGCTTGTTTTCCGAGCATGGCTTTATTAAGTCTTGGAGATCCCGAAAGCCGAGACCCCCACTATCCTTTCTTCGTTTAAGAGCAGCCCAATTTTTCCAATGGATGCTTGCTTTAGTACAATCTCTTTGCCACCAAAACCGAGCAACTTTTTGTTCAATGGATTTGCAAATAGACGTAGGAATTCTGAAGATGGACATGGCATACTGAGGTATTGCATGTACGACAGTTTTAAGCAAAATTTCCTTTCCACCCTTAGAGAGCAGACTTTCTTTCCATCCCTCCAGTTTGGCATTCACCCTTCCTAAAATCCAAGCAAACATGTCCCATTTAGATCTGCCCCAATCCGACGGTATACCTAGATATTTGCCAATCCTATCAATCACTAGTATTCGAAGTGCTCCTACTAAGTTTTCTTGTAGACTAAGAGGACAGGCTTTGTTGAAGAAGATTCCGGATTTATTTCTATTAACAGCCTGACTAGTAGTGAAGCAATATTGATTGACAATATTGGCTAAATTCTAACATTCAATTAATTTGCCATCTAAAAAGAAAATAGCACCATTAGCAAATAACAGATGAGAAAGAGTGGGACACCACCTGTTCAACTTGATGCCTTTGAGATGACCCATGGTAATTGCTTGGTGTATAAGATGTGAGAGGATATTCGCCAGAAGGATAAAAAGGTAGGGGGATAGAGGATCGCCTTGTCTTATACCTCGGGTAGGTTGGAAGTATGGTGAAAGTTCACCATTGAATTTAACACTAAAAGAAACTGTCGTTACACATTGCATGATCCATTGTACCCATGTAGCATGAAAGCCTAGAGTGAGGAGATAGTCTTGGAGGAAATCCCACTCTACCAGGTCATATGCCTTTTGCATATCCATTTTGAGGACGGCTCGAAATTGGTGCCTGCATTTTCTAACTTTAATTTGATGAAGCACCTCTTGGACTATTAAAATGTTATCTTGAATTTGGCGTCCACTTACAAAGGCACTTTGCTCCCTGGAAATAAGCTCAGGCAGGTAGGGCTTAAGGCGGTTGGTGATCACCTTAGAAATGATTTTATAGGCATAATTACAAAGGTTGATGGGACAGTATTGGTCTAGTCTTTTAGGATGTGGTACCTTGGGGATTAGGGAGATGACGGTTTTATTGAGGTCTGATGGCATGACTCTAGAAATGAAGAATTGCTGCACTGATGAGAATAGGTCGTCCTGGAGAATATCTCAATGATTTTGATAGAAGAGTCCATTCAAACCGTCTGGGCCCGGGGTTTTAGTAACCCCCAATTGGAATGTAGCCTGTCGAACCTCCTCCCTGGTGACAAGAACTGTTAAGGACATGTTCATCTCGTTAGTAATAACCCGAGGACATTGTTGCCGAATAGGCTAATAATCATGATGTCCCATTGTCTAATATAGATGTGAAAAGTAATCCGTTGTCATCTTCTTTAAAAGCCGGGGATCACGCACCCAACCTTGGTTATCATCCTACAGCATACTAATTTTATTACATTGTCTTCTTTGAATGGTGGTTGCATGGAAAAATTTAGTATTTTTTTCCCCTCCATCTTAGCTAGTTGATCCTAGAGCGCATCGCCCAAAACTATTCTTCTTATTGCCATAATTTCTGAATTTGTTCTTTCAGGTGAGTAACCAACAATGCGTCATAATGATGAAGGGTCTGATTAGTGTGACTTTGAAGTTGCTGGTGCAAAGCTGCAAGTTGATGATGTCCCCTGGAAAATTTCGATCTACTCCACTGAGCCAGAGCGATGGAAACCGCCTTTAGTTTGGATGATAGGGCAGAATCAAGTGACTATGTGGAGTTCCATGATCGAGCAACAATGTCACGGCAGTCAGGGTCTTGGATCCAAAAAGCTTCGAAGATGAAGGGCCAATGGCGTCGACAAGGTAAGGCTTCAGTGGTTAAGAGCAAGGGGCTGTGATCCAACCCCACCACAGGTAAAGCAAACACTTTAGCCTCAGGGAAAGTGAGACGCCAATCTAGAGTACATAGAGCCCTATCCAATCTTTCCTTGACAAAGTCATCACCAGCCCTATGATTCATCCAGGTAAAAGTACAGCCCTTACTTTCTATGTCCATGAGTAAACAGTCATGTAATACATCTCTAAAAGATTGCATTATATGAGAATCGGTGAAGCGCTTACCTATTTTTTCCCAGTGATAGAGTATTTCATTGAAGTCATCGACACAAATCCACGGAAGGGTGTTGGAGGCGTTGATAAGCCGCAGGGTTGCCCATAGCAGATGGCGTTGCTGGATAGTAGACGAGGCATGAAGGTAGGTGAGTCTCATTTGATTACCTCCCATTAGATCAATGCAAATGACATCAAAAAACTTTGGAGCAGAGCATTCCAATGTTAGATTAAATTGGCCATTCCAAAAAAGAGCCATCCCCCTAGCTAAACCAATGGGATTCAGCAAAAAAGAGTTAGGATATTTGAGTTTCTTTTGCAGCTGTCGAACTACGACTTCTTGGTTCTTAGTTTCCATAAAAAAAATAATGTTGGGCCTTTCTTTAGTCACTAAGGCCTTGAGGGATTTAACTATCAGGGGGTTGCCCAGCCCCTGGCAGTTCCAGCTCAAAAGTTTTATTTGTCACTTGGTGGCTTTTTTTGGTAAGCCACCATAGCCCATTGGCCGACTTCTTCGGCTTCCAAGATCGGAGTATCCATAAGTTGTGTGTCATCAAGGTCGTTGAGCTGATTTAGTCGTGGAACATAAGGAGTATACCGCTTCAATTTTTTGCTTGTGCCTGCTTTGGTGTTGATTTTGGTTTGCTTTGTCTTCTTTGGGTTAGAGGAGCCCACTACCAAGTCTTGAGGAGATTTCATCTTAGCACAGACAAGATCCATTGCTACTGTTGTTGGAGTTTTTTACGGCTAGCCTGCTGGAGTTATTGATGGTTGGCCTGTTGGAACAGGACGTTGGGCAAATATGTCGATGCTCTTAAGGGGAGGCAGAGCTAGCGATCGAAGAATTCCCCTGTTACTATTATCGATGGGAGGCTGAGCCGCGACCAATTGATGTGATGGTAGGGGAGTTTCTGGGATGACCTCTTTCGACGGTTCAGGTATGTCTTGCGGTTCGTAGAAGGCTTTCCAGTATGGGCTATGTTCTTGAACTTCTGCCTTAACCATTGACCGTATGCCATTTTTTCTTTTCCCTCCATTTTAGCTTCATTAAAAGGATAATCCTTACAGTACATGGCATAGTGCCCAAGCTTACCGTAGGAATCACAAAAATGCGATAGGCGTTCATACCGAAAGTTTAGCCATAATGTTTTCCCATTGAGTTTGATTAATTGTCCTGTCTTCAAAGGTTCCTGCACATTGAGATCAACCCTTGCTTTCCCAGCTCAGAGTGAAGTACCCTCCTTACTTTCTATGTGAGTTTCCAATACCTTACCTATGTGCCTGACAGGCTTTTCTAACATATTTTCAGAGCACCATTCTAACAAAAGACCAAAGACTTGCACCCAAAATGCACAAGTGGAAAAGTCATAACAATGCAACGGCGTATTGGGGATCCAAGGCTTAAAGATAACTAAATGGCTAGAAAAAAGCTAGGGGCCCCCATCCAAAACACGATGTTTTTCTACCTTAGATTTGAACTTAGCTACATACAAGCCTACTTCTTGAGCGATAATGTCGACCTGGTCTGTTCTCCAAGCACGCCTTAAAGTACTCTGAAAAGCTTGTAAGTTTATGGATGGATTGGATAGAATTTGACCTACCAATATCAATTTGCGTTCTTCAATTTTCTCTACAGGTGGTGCATCATTCCAGACCTCAATCCCCTGTTCCGGCCAGAGTCGGCCCATTCAGGAGCAGAGGGCAGCAAGACGAGAGGCTCCTTCCTCGTTATGTTCGTCCATGAGTTCAGGGGTTCAGTAGTAAGCATCAACCAGAGAGCCAATTTGGAAAGAGGAACACACATGCAAATGTTCGGGGTTCAGCAGTAAGCATCAATCAACGATATGGAAGTTTTAAGGAAGCAAGTGAAGAGGTACCATTCAAGAGAGTTGGGTCAAAGATGGGTGAAAATCTGGAGGGGAAGGTGATGGAATCAGGTGGGAACATAACCAAATCAGAATTCCGAATAGATGAGAATCAATGGTTGACAAAGGATGAGAGGAATCACCAGGTTGAGAAACAGGGAGGGATACAAAGACGGAACAGGAAGCGTGAAATTAGGGTTTAGGGTTCTAAACTACCATGAGGGTAGAAAATGACTCTACATTTCGAGAGAGGAAAATGACTCTACATTTCGAGAGAGGATCCTTCCTTTTTGACCGTCCCATTTCGTGTCGAATGACGTACCGCCTTTGTGTTTTTGTTCATTACATCTTGTTACAATATCTCTTCCAATGGAGATAACTTGGTATAACTCCAATTCTTGTACTATCCAAATCATTCCTTTTCAAGCATTTCCTGGTCATTAGAGTAACTGACATAGTCACACGGTTAACCTGAGTAGGAAATGTCGTGATTCCAACATAAGATTTATTATATTCAAATTAAGGGTGTATTTGTTCGAGTGATTTTTTTTTTTTGTTAATTAGCTATTTAGACTTTCACGTATTTAATTTACTGAAAATGAATAGAAAATCATTTACGATTAAAGAAAATATGCGTGCTTAAGATTAGGAAACTGAATTATCTTATCCAATAGGAAAGTAATTTCTTTAATCATGATATTTTTTTCCAAAAAAAACAAACTCTAAACTTTTGATCACTCTGTCAATCCGGGTAAAAATAGGCATCATCCTTTTCTTATTCTTACAACAACTTGGGCCAATCTTCCTTGTCGGTCGATGGGTCATGCGAAAGACATGAAATTACATTGATCAAGTATAAAATAATCTGATCTTTTCTCAAATGATTGATCGCCAACCAGCAGCACTCCAACCCTAATTGCCATAAAGCCTAGCACAGAGTGAAGAGAAGACACGAAAGAAATGAGCCACTGATTAAGGTCACCCACTTTAGGGTACCGAGCAAGCTGTCAAGTGATAATAAAAAAATAAAATTAAATAGCATTGCTCATCACCGATTCATGACTGCAGTAGAACAAAACCTCGTACGCATCAATCCGCGCGATCTTCTGTATTCTTTTCGTGGAAGCACTGAATCTCACTTGCTAATGGTCTATGCTCACGCATGCACAGCTTCACTGTACAAATTTAATATCTCGAAGATGAAAGACATTACTAATATTTTCTCAAAAACGGTTGTTTTTTTTCCCTCTAACATCCGTCGAGCTCAATCTGTGCTATGTTTGTGAAATTTGGATAAAATTCCATGTGCGAATTCTTATAAAACTATAAAATTTTCGTGGTAAGGTTGAGCATGAAAAGTTATAAAATAAGGGGTATTTTTTACCCCATTATCTTCTCCTACATTGCTTCCCAACGTAACTGTGACAAGATCATGAAATGCCGGTATGTATGTTTTTACGACAATTCATGACTATTAAAATTGTCGGTGTTTTAGAAATCACTCGGTCAACCCCTTAAAATTTCAATCACCATATGAAAAGGTTTTTGAGCTTTTGCTCTCTTTAGTTTTTAAAGACATACTAAAGTACATTGCGTTTCACGAGCGTATATGATTTTAAGTGTTCAAATTATTTTAGTCAAGAGTCATATCATAAACCCTCTCTCATCTAATATTTGAGTGCTACAATCATATTAAAGTTGGTATGACGTGTTAACACCTCCTTGGGCATCAAGAAAGTAATTCTTGTTGACGATCTATCTTGAGGAGACTCTAGTGGTTGACTTAGGGTTTGTTTGATAATCTATTTAAGGACTGAACATTGAATGAAATTAAGTTTGTTTGCTAAGCTTGACTTGCATCGACTTGATAGAATAAATTAAGCAAAAGATTTAATGTAGTAAGTAAAAGAGGGGTTGCTTAATTTAATCAAAAGGAAAAATAACTGATGGCAAGTCGAATCTTGCCTAATATTTTGCTAAAAACAACTAATGATGATTGTTCTATGTTTGGTAAGATAAGAAATTAATAATATTCAATTGTCAATTTTGAATTATCATCGAGCAACTTATTATTATTATTATTATTATTATTATTATTATTATTATTATTATTATTATTATTATTATTATTATTATTATTATTATTATTATTATTATTATTATTATTATTATTATTATTATTATTATTATTATTATTATTATTATTATTATTATTATTATTATTATTATTATTATTATTATTATTATTATTATTATTATTATTATTATTATTATTATTATTATTATTATTATTATTATTATTATTATTATTATTATTATTATTATTATTATTATTATTATTATTATTATTATTATTATTATTATTATTTTCAGCACTTTGGTTTATTGGCATCTAAATTCTAGCACTTCATATTGCCAAAAAAGCCCTTGGTCTTATGCGCGGAAGTTGACCTATACTATCTCTTTATTTCTAGAAAGAGAAAAACCATCATGTGCAATTGTCACAGGTCAAAAGTTTCCTAGCCAATGAGCTGAAATACTAGGCTAGCCTTCTATGATAGATCGTTCCATGATAGTATGGTAAATTGGCACTCTCGTAATTGCCCGTGCCATACCCAATTTAGCTTGGGGATTTAGTCTATGAAGCACGAACACATTCTGGAATCTTCCGTGTCATGTTAGACACGTGTCGAGGTGTCAGACACGTGTCAAGGTGTCCAACACTCTTTGACATGCTCAGACACGTAGTCAACACGTGTCGGATTGGTCAACTCTTCTCGACATGCTCCAATTCGCGTGTTCGGAATTGCAAGAGGTTGGGTTTTTGGGGCAAGTCTGCAAGTGCGAAGGGAGAGTGAATCGTTGTAGAAGGCGATGGATGGTGGAGACGAGGGTGAAGGAGAGGAAGAGAGGTTGCAGAGGCGAGGTCGTAGCGGTGAGGCCATGACGGTGAGGCCGTGACTCTAAGAGAGGACTAGAGGAAGAGTAGAGAACGAGGTGACCGAGAGAGCCGTGACTGCGATGCCGGATGGAGGGCCAGAGACAAGGCTACAATTGCAAAGGAGGGAGGGCTAGAGGCGAGGTAGCGGGCGACTATGATGGTGTAACATCCTCGATTTTGACCCCACGAGGATCGGCCATAAGGTCCTAAAAGGATTGATCATGAGCCATTAGCCATGGATCGATCGGTTCGATCGGCAAGGAATCATGAATCGGTCATGACCGACCGACCGGTCACGAATTGGTTGAGGTGTCAGCCATGAATTTCTACTAACCATACTGATGGGATAGAGTCACCAGCTTATAAGATGGCTTTTCAGTAATGAGAATTAGTCACGGGATGATTTTGGATCGGTCATTAGTCACGGGTCGATCTAGCCGATCGCAGTTTCTGGTCGCAGGTGATTCCACCCGGTTATGTGCCGATACACAGGCGATCTGAATTGACCAAATGTAAATCCGTTCTGACAAAAAATGTATCATTCCCTATTTAATTCTTAATGATCAAAACAAAATCTTGAATTGGTGAAGTCCGATCATGAATTGGTAATGCATCGACCATGAATCCTATCGGTGGATCGGGTGCCAACCGGAATGAGCCTAGGAATAGACCTGGCTATTTCGTCACTTATTCTAAGATCCATAGGTGCCTTGGCTTTGTGCTAGGCTATGGGTAGCCTTAGAATAGGTTTCGAACTAATTAAAGGACAATCGACCCTATTGGTCGACCGACCATCCAAAGGAATGGTTTGGGCGAATATGGGACATTATGGCCAAACCTCAGGCGTGTGTGATTTGATTTTTCAAGGTGTACCTAATGATCTCTTTCTCAGCCCCTGAATCAATTTAGACGGTAGAATTCTCTAGAACATCATCTTAATGGAGAAAATGACAAAATAGGAAAAGTTTTAGAAACCCTTCATTAAATGAAGGGGTGAGTTGTCCATTAAAAAGTCAAATGTCATGATTACATCCAAAATATCTTTGAAGATTCTAGAGAAAGGTGTCACACAAGTGGACCAATTAGAGAGCGCTACGCAAGCCCTCATTAATAACTGAATATTCTAGAATTGCCTAGTTGGCAACCTATAGTAGCATCATCATTAAATTTCATTAAATGCCCATTAAATGCGGGGAATTGGTGGACCAATGAGAGAATGAAAAGCGGGCCATAATCAATGACACTTAGGAGCTTAGATTGCCAAGTAAGGTTTTTAGCTTGGCCAACTCATCTTCTAGGCATAATCACGAGACAAAGTAGGCTTGCCACACAAGAAAAGTAGGCGCGACACTTGGAAACGTTGGAGAGGACTACTTAGCTTGGTAATGATGGCTCCAAGGGCTATAAATAGGAGAAGCACTTCCCATTTTCCTCACTTGCCTTCCATTTTCTCCACCCGCCATCTCCTAGAATGCCCTCCTCTCTCTCGCCCACTTTCTCTTTTTCGGCTTCCAAGTAAAGTCGTCCATCTTGTGTAGTTCAAACTTTAGTTCGAGGTTCATCCAGGTAAGTAAGATCCCTATGTCTCCTTTAGGGCGATAGTCTCCATTGTCGAGGCTAGTTAGGTGCTTACCCGTTAAGCCATGGATAGGATGTTGGATCTTTCGTATGGTTTGTTCATGTTTATGCTTGAGTTGTTCACGCTCGGAATAAGGCCGAGGTTCATTCGGATTGAGTTCATCGCAAGACAAAGTCGCCCAAGTCATAAAGCCTTTGTTTTGGCATAATTAGGATGCCGAGTCCAAGTCTCGCTTGGTGCATGGATCGCCTAAGGCGGCAAGGTCTTAAATCGACATTGAGGCGTGTCGATCTTATGTCTTGTTCAGTACGGGAATTACCCAAATCCACGAGGTCTTGGTAAGACACCAAGCATGTCGATTTCCATAGTTTAAATGGACGTGGGGACTTTGTGCTTGGCGTTGAATCAAACCGCGAGCCGAGGGTCATTCTCGATACATGTGCGTTCACATCGGGTTGGAGCCGAGGTTCATCAAGCTTGGGATCATCACCTAAGCAAGGTGTACCCAAGCCTTAAGGTCTTGGATCGGTATTGAGGCGTACCATTTCCGAGCCTTGTCCGGTGCAGGGATCTGCGCTAAGTGATTGATTCAAGTTACAGATCAAAGGTCGTTCCCGACATATTTGCTAGTCAAGTATAAGAAATTCATGACACACACGAATGAATGAGCAGGCCTTTAGGCCATGCATGCGTTGGATAAGAGAAGAGATAAGAACCAGCTTGTATGATGCATTTGTGCATGCATTTAAAGAGGAAAAAGCACCCGTCACCACACAGCATTGGCGGCGATACCTCGTTCATTGAACGGGAAGCCTCATTTGATCCAAGATATCTTGGTTGAGCCAGGATGCCTGGGTTTGAACCCGGAAGCCTCGGGAAGCTAGCCTCGAGAAGCCTTGGTCAAGCCGAGATGCCCTAGTCAAGCCAGGAAGCTCAAAAAGAAGCTGGAAGCCTCGGTTGAGCCGGGAGGGTCTGGTCGACCCAAGACGACGATAAATGAATTTGCATGAATGCTGGTTATGCATGAGCATGATATGTTGATATAATAATTGATAAGTCTAGTAGTTTTGACATGGATAGCATGTATTTAGATAAAGCATGACATATGATTTGCAATTGATCTGCCATCGACACTGTTTGCGAGTACTGCACTTGCTAGGCTTTGATGATGAAATGCTTTCCTAGTAGAGAACTAGGAATTTTATTTACTAACTTTCCCCAAAACTCACTCATTTACCTTTCGGTCTTGTAGGCATGGAAGTCTCACATCAATTTTGGAAAACTGCAGTCACATTAGAGGCGATAGGATTTCCCTTGGTTTATGTGGAAAGCTTGTACTATGATGTAAAAATAAAAGAGGGCTGTAGAGAAAGAGCTTGTTAAAGTACTGTTATATTATAAATCAGTGTGTGCTATGTGATGTATGTCCAAGTCTTCCAGCTATTGTTTGTCCGGGGAGTTATTTGTTCACGTTTCCGCATTTGCATGATAACAAGATAAAAAGAATCGGGACAGCGATGAGCATGGGATGTCGCGAAAATAACCCTTGTCAACAAATGAGGCAACCTAGAGAGAGTACAAATCGAGAGGAAGAGGATCGTGCAATGAGGAGGAAGGAGTGGCCAGCGTTTTCCCGGGGTTTCCAAGGTTGCTCCTTTTGCTTTAGGAAGAAGAGCAAAAAAAAAGATTAAAAATGGGGATGTTGTGCAAGGAGGAGGAGCCTAGGAGGAGGAGGCGACTAGGGTTTAGGTTTCCAAGGAAGGGCAGTAACAAAAAAAGGTGCCATCGAGAAGGAGTGTAAGAGGAGGAGGAGGTAGCTAGGGTTTGAGTTTCTAAAGAAGGGTAGAAAAAAATTTTAAAATGGGGTGCTATGCAAGGAGGAGAAGCCTAGGAGGAGGAGTAGGTGGCTAGGGTTTGAGTTTTCAAGGAAGAGAAAATATTTAAAAATGGTGTTGCCGTGAAGAGCGGAAAAAAATTTAAAATGGGGATGCCCGTCCATTTTGGCAGGATTTTTCTTTTTTCTTTTCTTTTTTGGAGGGAGGAAGGGTGGAGGGTGATTTCAAGAAAGGAGATGAACAAGAGAACTGAATGTTGAATAATGATAAATTCTTATCACCGTAGAAGATCATAAATTTATTTAAATAAGTTGACTCTACTTTCTATTTTTGAAATAATTATAAAAATGATAATTTATCAAGAATGTATAAAAATATTCATTTATTATATAACATGTTTTAATGTGTCGGAATTATCTATTTTTTTGAAAGATGACATGTCGGCATATCGTGTCGTGTTGTGTCGCGTGTCGTGTGTCTGTATCGGTGCTACATATGATTTAGTCTTTTCAGTAAGACATAAAGATTACTTCAGCATAACACCCAAATCGACCATCACAAATAAGTGAAGAATAACGTTAAAATCAAATAAAAAGCTCCCACAAATGCAAAATACCTATACTACACTTAAACGCTAACAAAATGACTCTTACGAGCTAACAAATTACTTACCAAAAGCGATGACTCAAACCTAAACGTAACGCGAAACTCGCCCACAAAACCCTAAAATATCATTCCGACAAAACGTTTACTCTAAAATGATATATGTGTCGAGTCCACGGCTCCACAACGCCATAATTCACAATTCTCATGAAAACTTGAAACTTCACAAGTCAAAAATCGGATCTTGTGTCTTGATTTTCACAAAATTTCGAATATACGACTTGACTTCGAAAACGACTCTGATTAAATAAATGAGGGCATCAACCCTTCTTGGACGTTGCGTTAGGTAATGGAGTTGAGTTGATGAGATCCCATAGGAATGCACATGTGAAAGCCTCTTTCCCTTCTTTCCCATTCTTTTCTTCTTCGTTTTTTATTCCTCTCTTCTTTTCTCTCTTTCCTCTCAGTTTCAGAGTAGTGGGATATTTTCTTTGACAATGTCAAGGAAGTGGTGGGACCGACTTGTGTTTAAAAAATAAAATAAATATAAAAAAAAAAAAACGTTGAAAAGTTAAAAATAAGGGGAAAAAGGAGTAAAGTGAGAGTTTTCACATTTAGAGGGGCCGACAAGGGAAAGTTGGGTTTCACATGTGAGAGAGAGGAGTTGACGATTGACCAAGGTACATAAAAATTCAATAAGCAAATAAGCGAAGCAGCTCGAATACTCGGTTGGTATCAACAAGGATCAATCGCATAAAAAATGGCATTTTCGCCCTTCTCTGTTATCCATCGACCTCTTTCTATGGCGAACTTCCATAGCCTGGAGAACTCACATTCGAAACTCATGATTGTTCTGGCCTCAATAACGGTCATGACCTGTCTATTCGTCCCCCTCGCCACATCGACAGTGTCTTTTAGCAACACCGCCTTCGATTTCCCAAGTTTCAATCCAAATAACCACGACATATCTTTTGAGTCCGATGCGTATGCTTCTGATAATAGCCTCCAGCTCACTGTCAACCAGAAAGACAAGGCCTCCATTGAAAGCGCGGGGCGAGCAACCTACGTGAGACCAATGCATCTCTGGGACAAAGCCACAGGGAATGTAGCAGATTTCACTACTCAGTTCTCGTTTGCAATCAACTCACTAGGCGGTAAAGTTTATGCCGATGGAATGTCTTTCTTTCTGGCTCCCAATGGATCCAACATTCCACCCCATTCGGGAGGCGGCAACTTGGCTCTCGTAAATTCAAAAAGAAAAGAGGGCTGTAGAGAAAGAGCCTGTAAAAGTAGTGTGATATTTTAAATCAGTGTGTGTTGTGTGATGTATGTCCCAATCTTCCAGCTGTTATTTGTCTAGGGAGTTATTTGTTCACGGTTCTGCATTTGCATGATAACAAAATAAAAAGAATTGGGATGGTGATGAGCCTGAGACGTTCTATCAATAGATGAGGCAACCTAGAGAGAGTACAAGTTGAGAGGAAGAGGATCGTGCAATGAAGAGGAGGGAGTGGCCAGCGTTTTCCTGGGGTTTCCAAGGTTGCTCCTTTTGCTTTAGGAAGAAGAGCAGAAAAAAGATTAAAAATGGGGATGCCGTGCAAGGAGGAGGAGCCTAGGAGGAGGAGGCAACTAGGGTTTAGGTTTCCAAAGGAAGGGCAGAAAAAAAAAATGGGGGTGCCATCGAGAAGGAGTGTAAGAGGAGGAGGAGGTAGCTAGGGTTTGAGTTTCTAAAGAAGGGCAGAAAAAAAAATTAAAAAATGGGGTGCTTTGCAAGGAGGAGGAGCCTAGGAGGAGGAGTAGGTGGCTCGAGTTTGAGTTTTCAAGGAAGAGAAAATATTTAAAAATGGTGTTGCCGTGAAGAGCGGAAAAAAATTTAAAATGGGGATGCCCGTCCATTTTGGCAGGATTTTTCTTTTCTTTTTTGGAGGGAGGAAGGGTGGAGGGTGATTTCAAGAAAGGAGATGAACAAGAGAATTGAATGTTGAATAATGATAAATTCTTATCACCATAGAAGATCATAAATTTATTTAAATAAGTTGACTCTACTTTCTATTTTTGAAATAATCATAAAAATGATAATTTATCATGTATGTATAAAAATATTCATTTATTATATAATATGTTCTAATGTGTCGGAATTATCTATTTTTTGAAAGATGACATGTGGGCGATATCGTGTTGTATTATGTTGTATGTATACGTATCGGTGCTATATATAATTTTTTATTTTTTTTGGTAAGGTAAAAATATGGTGCTATATAATTAGTCTCTTGAGTAAGACATAAAGATTACTTCAGCATAACACCCAAATTGACCATCACAAATAAGTGAAGAATAACGTTAAAATCAAATAAAAAGCTCCCTCAAATGCAAAATGCCTATACTACACTTAAACGCTAACAAAATGATTCTTATGAGGTAACAAATTACTTACCCAAAGCGATGACTCAAACTTAAACACAACGCAAAATTCACCCACAAAACCCTAAAATATCATTCCGACAAAATCGTTACTCTAAAATGATATATGTGTCGAGTCCACAGCTCCACAACGCCATAATTCACAATTCTCATGAAAACTTGAAACTTCACAAGTCAAAAATCGGATCTTGTGTCTTGATTTTCACGAAATTTCGAATATATGATCTGACTTCGAGAGCGACTCTGATTAAATAAATGAGGGCATCAACCCTTCCTGGACGTCGGGTTACGTAATGGAGTTGAGTTGACGAGGTCCCATAGGAATGCACATGGGAAAGCCTCTTTCCCTTCTTTCCCATTCCTTTCTTCTTCGTTTTTTTTTTCCTCTCTCCTTTTCTCTCTTTCCTCTCAGTTTCAGACTAGTGGGATATTTTCTTTGACAATGTCGAGGAAGTGGTGGGGTCGACTTGTGTTTTTAAAATAAAAGAAATAAAAAAAAACGTTGAAAAGTAAAAAATAAGGGGAAAAAGGAGTAAAGTGAGAGTTTTCACATTTAGAGGGGCCGACAAGGGAAAGTGGGGTTTCACATGTGAGAGAGAGGAGTTGACGATTGACCAAGGTACATAAAAATTCAATAAGCAAATAAGCGAAGCAACTCGAATACTCGGTTGGTATCAACAAGGATCAATCGCATAGAAAATGGCATTTTCGCCCTTCTCTGTTATCCATCGACCTCTTTCTATGGCGAACTTCCATAGCCTGGAGAACTCACATTCGAAACTGATGATTATTCTGGCCTCAATAACGGTCATGGCCTGTCTATTCGCCCCCCTCGCCACATCGACAGTGTCTTTTAGCAACACCGCCTTCGATTTCCCAAGTTTCAATCCGAATGACCACGACATATCTTTTGAGTCCGATGCGTATGCCTCTGATAATAGCCTCCAGCTCACTGTCAACCAGAAAGACAAGGACACCATTTTAAGCGCGGGGCGAGCAACCTACGTGAGACCAATGCATCTCTGGGACAAATCCACAGGGAATGTAGCACATTTCACTACTCATTTCTCGTTTGCAATCAACTCACTAGGCGGTAAAGTTTATGCCGATGGAATGTCTTTCTTTCTGGCTCCCAATGGATCCAACATTCCACCCCATTCGGGAGGCGGCAACTTGGCTCTCGTAAATTCACAAAGTGATGATTCAGACTCCAGCAATGCTTCTTTTGTTGCTGTGGAATTTGATACTTATGTTAATTTGTGGGATCCCCAGTATGAGCATATTGGTATTGACATCAATTCTGTGAATTCTACGACCTTCGTTCCCTGGAAATGGAATAGAATTGGGAGTGGTGGACGAGTTCGTGCTACTATTGCTTATGACTCCAGCGTGCAGAATTTGAGTGTTTTGTTGATTGATGATGAAAATGATGAAACGTTGAGCAAAAATCAGTCTAGCCTTTCTTTGATCATTAACTTGACTGAGTATTTGCCGGAGTGGGTGACTATTGGCTTTGCTGCTACATCAGGGTATGCATTCGAGATACATACTGTTTACTCATGGAAATTTAATTCTAGTTTGCAAATCGAATTGAATGAAAACTTCAATCAGTCTATTGTGCCGACAGACAACTTGTCTTCTGAAAAAAAGAGCAAGTCATGGATATGGGTCGTCATTGGATTATCAAGTGCCTTTCTGTTGATTAGTTTCATTTTCACTATTACCTGGTTTAGACATCGGTTGAAGAAAGATATAAATCCCAGGAATGAAATAAGAGACACCCACGATGACCATGATGTCATGCGAATGGAAGAAGAACTTGGAGAGGTTGCCGGTCCGAAGCAGTTCTCTTACTCAGAATTGGCTGTGGCAACGGACAATTTCACAGATGACCGGTTACTCGGGCAAGGTGGTTTTGGAAGGGTCTATGAAGGTTACCTAGATGGCATCCATTCTAGTGTTGCCGTCAAGAAGGTAACGCCCGAGTCGGGACAGGGGATGAAGGAATATGCAGCGGAAGTAAAGACCATCGGCCAACTGAGGCATCGGAACTTGGTGCGGCTGCTGGGTTGGTGCCATGACGAGAAAGAACTCCTCCTTGTCTACAAATTCATGTCCAATGGTAGCTTGGATTCACACCTATTTAAAGGCAAGACCCTGTTGTCGTGGGAAACGAGGTACAAGATTGCTCAGGGCTTGGCATCGGCATTGTTGTTCCTCCACGAGGGATGGGACCAATGCGTGGTGCATCGAGATATCAAATCCAGCAACGTCATGCTTGACTCACATTTCAATGCCAAATTGGGCGACTTCGGCTTGGCTAGGCTGGTCGACCATGCCAAGGGGGCGCATACGACTGTTGTGGCAGGGACAATGGGTTATTTGGCTCCGGAATGCATTTCTACTGGAAAAGCTACTAAAGAGTCAGATATTTATAGCTTTGGCATCGTCCTATTGGAAATAGCATGTGGGTTAAAAGCTTTAGGGCCGATGGAAGCAAATGGCCATATGCATCTCATGGACTGGGTCTGGGAGGTGTATGGTGCTCGAAAGCTACTTGATGTGGCTGATCCAAAATTATGCGGTAAATTCAACGAGGAACAAATGGAGTGCTTGATGATCGTGGGACTTTGGTGTGCGCACCCTAATTACGTGCTTCGACCTTCAGTTAGAGAAGCGGTAAATGTCTTGAATTGTGACCTACCACCACCTAATCTCCTGGGGAAGGCACCTGTGCCGACATATTTCCATCCTCCCGATAACGCATGCTCGTCATCTCCTTCCACTTTGTTGTTGAATGCTCAATAAGTTCTAAACTCTTATCCGGCTTCCCCTTTTATTGCGTGTTAATAAACATCGAGTGCAAATTCGTTGTGATTGGGTTCTCTCCTTCAATGACGGTCAAAGCCGTGGTTGATGTTCCGTATCGTTGTGTATAGTTCATTGGACATGACATAAAATTAGTATGATTTCATTACAGCTCCTGTTTGGCCAAACGACTCCATTTCTTAATACTGTCTTCCATGTCTCTTTATCACCCTCACTGACAGTCGACATTCAGTGAAACGTAAAATACTTTTCTTAAGAAGAAAAGGCAAGCATGCCTCCGAAGCAAGTTTCTTCCCAACTGGGAAGCAAGTAGCCTACCTCAACCCTCATGCCTCCGAAGCGAGTTTCTTCCCAACCGTGCTTAGTTCTCAACATTGTGTTTTTGTTTCGGGCTATGTGAATGGCTTGACGATTGTAGATTAAGTTTGTATGGAAGATGGCCATTGCCAATGAAGCTGGTGATAAACATGCTTAGTTCTCAACGTTTTGTTTTTGTTTCAGACTACGTTGATGGCTTCATGATTGTAAATTAAGTTTGTATGCACAGAAAATTCAGAGGCTAATTTCAAACCAGGAAGTTTGTGACCAGTTTTGTCAATCAACATGCCAATTTAGAATATGCAAATAACAATTTTTTTTTTGGTCAAAAAAACTAGTACCATTTCATTCATTCACAGCAGTACTACATAAGTGTTGATGACAAGAGTCTAGGCATAATAAATCGCAAAGGGGTTGGGGGGCTTAGGCAGCCAATTACATGGGAGTATCCCTTTTTGGAGGCTTTAGCATTCCAATCTGCAACTTGCTTCGCAAATAACAAGTTGAGTTACCATTAAATAATGGCGGTGCATATGTGCAGAGTCAAAATGGAATGAAAGGAGCTCTTGTATGAAAGTGGATCTAACTAGATATTTCAGTGGAATCAAGTTTGAGACTCCTAATTGAATCTTCCAATTCCGAAGATGTTGAACTTTTGCTGCGCTTTTCGCAATAGCAGTACCAAAGCCGATTAGCAGTTGGCCTCAACAATTGGATCGTCAATGATTGCCAAGTCATGATTGGAATGAAGACCATGTAGAAACAAACTGCCATCGCTAAAGAAAGCACCTTAGGGGACGAAGTTGCGATCTTGTTGCCGAAAATTCTTCTTTGTGATGATGCTTATCATTGCTCAAAACCTTTTAGGTGACGGAACTGGAATTATGTCGGCATAAGTCAAGTCTTTGGTGATGAACAAGGTTTTCATTGTGAAATGCTCAAGCTTTAGCGACGAAATTTGCATTTTCCACCCCCGAGATGAATTTTCGCAATGAAAAATGGGACTTTTGTCACCACGGACCAACTTTAGGGCTGAGTTTTATTCTTATCACTAAAATTGAGTCGCTATAACATATTCTTCTAAAGGGTCAAGTTAGATTGATTTCTACTTTCTAATTTCTTTGCTTAATCTAAATCTCGCGACTTGGCGTATTCTGACTTTTTTAAAACTGAATTTCATGAAACATTCAAACGTTGACATACGATACATATATAATTTTTTCATTTTTTTTATATTTTGAATATTATTTAAACTTTTGGTGGTAAACAAAAATAAAATTAAATATATATATATATATATATATATATATATATATATATTTAAATCCAAACAAACTGGCTACTTAAAAATATCATATACCCATCAATGCACCTAGCAGATCTTCATGTCTGCTGACTATTTTTCAGACTTCTGCATTTGAGGCTTTTTTGATTCATTAATTCTTTTTTAATTCTTCGCTGGAAGACGAAAAAAGGGCACATGATAATGTCGCTTTGTCCTGCAGCATTAATCATTTCTTAAAGTACGACCTTGACGTGGAGGTGGACCGTTGCTTTTTGCACTCATATTTTTCTAAACAATCCATTTTTATCCAATAAAATTAGAAACGCAGACATTCTCTTCAATGTTGGACCTTCATCTCTCTCTGTCTCTTCTTCTTACTGGCTTTGTGGCTCTACCTCAACGTTCATTTAAAGGTTCAGTCTCTCTCTCTCTCTCTCTGCGCATGTGTAGCGTTTATGGAACCTTTGCTTGGTTTGTCAAAGGAGATTCTGTAAAATAATGCAAATTTCAACTAGATTTATCTACTCATGCGTTTGACTTTGCGTTTACACAAAAAAAAAATGGCTTAGTCATTGACATGACATTAATAAGCATGTGACTTGAACAAAGTACGGCCATCAATGAGACAATGATACGTAAGCCTTTACCGATGGCCAGACCAGCGGCACGGACACTTGTTGATGGTTATGCTTGTCGATGACCATGATTAGTTGTCAACATACGATAACAGCTAGCTGCTGATTAGCAAAATTGATGGAGGGAGATACTGATTAAAAGGCATAGTTAGATAGTCAAACGAAGAATCATTTGAAAGTTGGCCATTTGACAAATAAATTGGAGGTAAGATTCAGGTGCAATTTATTCGAACTTAAAACTGCTCGTGGATATGAAAATGGGACACAATATATCGCAGACAAAGTAACGGACTCAGACAAGAATTTAAAGGATAACCACCCAGAGATAAGAAATCATGGTAGTGCGAAGGTATGGAGTTAGGAATGTAAGAGTTTTTCTAATTGTGGACTAAATTAATTGATATTGTAATTTACTGTTTTTACGGTTACCGTAAAACAAAGTTGGTCTAAGGTGAGATAGAAGGTTTCTTAATTAGTCTAATATGGGCTTTGTTAGTGTGAGCAATAAAGTTGGCTGGCCAGAATGCAGGAGTGACCGGGCTTGAAACTCTATAAATAAATAGTCTTTCAGTCTCTCCTCTAACCCTAATTCTCACATATATCCTCACCTAATGGGTGTTTACCTAACGCTAAACATGAGGCTGCCTCATTGAAACATACGGAGAGAATAGGAGAAGGATTTGATGCGTGGATCCCCTTGATATATGTGGGTAATCCTTTTTCTGCTTCCGCTTTATGTTTGATGGATCCCAAAACAGGTGCGTTAATATTTCTACTCAATTATGCATGTTCTTGTTCTGGTTATGGAGATCTTGGGGTTGTGCAATTTGCGTCTAACATGTGGTATCAGAACAATCATAACCCTAGAACTTGAACGCAATTAGTTTTGCCCTAATTTGTACGGATTTACCATAATTTGTACAGATCTACCCTAATTTGTATGGATTTGCCCTAATTAGTTTGTATCTTGCCATAATTTGCAATTTTCGAGTTTTTTTGCTCAATAAAACTAAAATTAAATTGCAAATTCGGACTGGACTCGACGATACGAGCAGAACCGTGGGCGGCGCGTCGCCGGAGGAGGCCGCACGCGCCCCCACGCGCGGCCACGCGCCGCCTGGGCGTCGAACGCGCGCCTCGCACTCAGGCGGCGCGTGCAGGCGCGTGGGGGCTTCTTTTGGCGCGTGGTTGGCGGCGTTGGACTCGTATGGTGATTTCCTATCTTGTGGTATATTTATTTTATATGTTTAATGGTTTTATTGATGTGAAATTGCATATGAAACCCTAAATACGTGTATTTTAAATGAATTTTTGTGTATTTTTCCTTGTATTTTTCTGTGATTTTGGAAATACAAGTGTTGGGTTATAGGTATATTATCGCATAATCATTATAAATGTGTGATTCATCAATAAAAATCAAACTTTATTGTGAATTGAAGCTGGCTTAATGAGATACAACCATTATGGAATTGTAATTGAGCTATGTATTGAGCTGATGAGAAATAGTAAAGGTTATGAAAATTTTGTTACTCAAACATAGTCCTTGACACGCTGATAATCTTTGAATGATGGACGTCTTAAGAACTTGTGACCAAACTAATTGTACTGATTAACATATTTGTTGTATGTGGGTAATGCATGTCGATTAAGTTACTGCATATTGTACATGAACTCATCTGATCACTTGTTAATATCTATCAAGTTGAATATTTTATGGTTAAGGAGTATGACAATATTTATGCAGAGCAATAGTATTTACTGTTATAGTTTAGATATTTAGTTCTGTGGTTTGACTCAATTTATAGGCCACTGGTTGAAGTAATGATATTTGTTACCTAAAATTGATTAATAAATCAGTTATTTGCCACCGGTTTCCTCTGTGGATTATTCGCCGGATTATGGCTTGTGTACGCTCACCTAGATTCTCTATCTCTATTAATGGGGAGCTTCATGGCTTCTTCCCAGGAGGCAGAGGCCTTAGGCAGGGCGACTCAATGTCACCTTATCTATTTACATTGATCATGGAAATCTTCTCGGGAATTTTGAACCAAAGGTCTTCGGTTAAAGAGTTCAAATATTATTGGAGATGTAAGTCTCCCAAGCTCACTCATCTGTTTTTTGCAGACAATGTGTTCCTTTTTTGCCAAGCAGATTGGAAATCGGCTGTGATCCTTAAAAGAAGCCTCGACATTTTCTCTTCATGGAGTGGTCTTCTCCCCAACAAAAATAAGAGTGACATCTTTCTTTCAGGAGGCGATCCTGCTTTGTGCAATAGAATCCTCTTAGCATTTGGCTTTCAGGAAGGTAAACTTCCGATTCGATATCTTGGAGTGCCGATAATCTCAAAGAGGTTGACTAAGGCTGACTGTACTCAATTAATTGACCGCATTACCGCGCGTGCCCGCTCATGGTCCCACAGGTTCCTCTCTTTTGCTGGAAGACTTCAGCTTATAAGGTCAGTGCTTCATGCTATTCAATCTTTTTGGGCTAGTGTCTTCACTTTGCCCTCTTCGGTTATCTTGGGGATTGAAAGCATTCTTCGTAGATTTCTTTGGAAAGGCACCTCCTTGGATAAGGGAGGTGCAAAAGTCTCATGGGCGGATGTCTGTTTGCCTAAGGAGGAAGGGGGCCTGGGTATTCGGTCTATCAAGGACTGTAACAAAGCCTCAATGCTGAAATTTATTTGGATCCTCTTTACGGATAAGGAATCTTTGTGGTGCCGTTGGGTACACTCCAACTTTTTAAAGAAACATAACTTCTGGGTTGCCCCTCAGCCTTCGGTTTGTGCATGGAGCTGGAAGAAGAT
Source organism: Eucalyptus dawsonii (assembly GCA_016097615.1). Lineage (NCBI taxonomy): Eukaryota > Viridiplantae > Streptophyta > Magnoliopsida > Myrtales > Myrtaceae > Eucalyptus > Eucalyptus dawsonii. Next base: position 15,922,176 of record CM027877.1, on the reverse strand, counting down.
CCTTCATCTTCGGGGCTGTTGTAGACAATCCTTCGGTTGGGAGGTCGGTGACGGCCGGTTTACCTCATTGTGGTTCGATAGCTGGTTGCCTTGTGGCCTTCTAAATCTTCAAGTTCCTCAATTTTTTTGTTGGACCCCGACGTTCCTGCAAAGGCGACTGTCGCTTCTTTATATTCTTATGCTGGTAGATCCTGTAAAGTTCGGTTAGAGAATTGTGGCTTCTTGCTTCCTCCTCTTTCGGGTGATAGTGATCGTTTTGTGTGGCGTCATGATCTTTCGGGGGCCTTCTCCGTAGCTTCTTCTTGGAACGTCATCAGAGCTTCTAAAGCCAAAGCACCTTGGACTTCTTTTGTGTGGGATAAGGATGTAGCCCCTCGGTTTCAATTCCTTTTGTGGCTTATTACTAAAAACCGCTTGCCAACGCAGTCACTTCTCCTCTCATATGGAAGGATTGATTACTCGGCTTGCACTTTTTGTAATACTCAGCCGGACTAGACCAACCATTTGTACTTTGATTGCAATATTTCAAATACCATTATCTACTTTTGGGCAACTAGGTGCAATTTGCCGTGGAGGAACGGCACTTGGGCGGAAAACCTTGCTTGGGCTATGAAATTCCTTGCTGGTAAGGAATTCTCTCACAGTCTTTCCCGCTATTCCTTTGGAGCTCTTTGCTATCTAATTTGGAAGAAGAGAAATGCTATGATTTTCCGAGGGGAATCTCTTGATATTCCCACTTTGAAGAACCATTTGATAAAGATGGTTAAAGATAAAGCAATTACCTACAAGGATGTCCCTGACAATCCAAGGAATCGGCGTCTTCAGAGGGGTTGGGATCTCGACCCTAGTATCTTCACGTAACCCTTTGGGTTTTTATCATTTGATCTTGCTCGGTCGCCTCCGGTGCGGATGTTCTGGCTCACGGATTCCCAGGCGTCCATGGAGGTCTGATGGCTGAATTTGGTGGTCGTGTTGTGTCTGTTGTTTGCGCTCTTTCTGTCCTTGCCTCTTGAGGCTTTTGCGCAGCTCCCTTCCACTCTTTTGTTCGCTTTGAGAGTGTAAGTTTTGGTGCCGTTTGTGTACTTTTGTCCTTTGCTTTTCAATATATTCTTACCTTTACCAAAAATAAAAAAATAAATAAATCAGTTGTTGGCCTTGGAGTCATTTTTGCCTTATGAACTCATGAGTGATAATGGATCAGCTGTCAAGCTTGTCGATTTGGTGTACCCTGTATTACTATTGATGTTAATTTGTGAGAGATATTATAGATCAGCATTCTTTTTATGTTGTTCTGGTAATATGTAATTGTGGTGCATAAGAGATGTTTTATTCTCTGTTATGAGAAGTTTCTTGTGTTACCGTGATCAATGATCTCATTGGAATTTGTCTTTCAGGTTCGCTGTATATATATATATGATTAATTTTATTAATGAATAAAGCAATGCAATTAGCATAATATGTGATTTTGGTGATATGTTGCCCCTATCACTAAAGTTAAAATCACATGTATATGATATATGTGAGGAGTAAAGTTTATATCCCTGGTATAAGAGAATTTCAATGATTCAATTGAGTAGTGACCGCCAAAGTGGCACGCTTGATTGGGTTTGAGAAATTTCGGTCTCGTATGATGATTGGGATGTCTTCTGGTCTAATGCGTAGTCATACTCCCAAAGGAGGTGATTGTGTATTAGTTCATGGAGGGATACATAATAGTGTGGTGGAGGAGTGACTAATTCTAGTGATTTATATGCCCAAAGGTGATGAATTCACGAAAAATTGGAATATATTCTCATGACCGCTATCATGTGGGGAGTGTACAACTGCATGTCATGTATTCTGTCCAAAGGTGATTATATGATTATGCGTGTAACTCTATGGATGTGTACTTGTATGTCAAGTTACACAGTGCTCACATAATGCTAATTATATACATTGCTTGGTTTTCAGTCACATTTTCTGTAATTAATAACTTCATTATTATTGAGGTTTTTACTGCTTCAAAATTTAAGTTGTGGACATATGATTTGCTGTTTGAGAAAAGAGCAATAGAATTTGTTTACTGTCCATGAGAACACTTGAAAAGAGGTTTGCTTGCGGATTGCACTGCTATAAGATGATGGAAGCCTTAGTTGCTTGAAATTATGTCTTGTATGATATTGAAATTAGGACACATCTGCAAAGATTGTGTTTAAGTCCTAATGACATATACATCTATATATGATTAAAAGGTTGTTTCCGAAAGTTTTCTATTTAAGGAAAATGACCAAGACAAAGAATAAAACAATTACAATTAGTCTTAAAATGTTGTCAGGTTTAATAGTGGCCATGAGTATTTTGGCAAGTATGACAATGCGAAATAGCTTAAATGGTCATTTGTCAAATACTTGGTCTGGGGTGGTAATTTAATTACTATACTCGAAAATTCTGACAAAAAGATTTGGTCGAAAGGCATAAATGCACCATATTGAACATGGTGATGAGTATGATTAGTAAGACTAATTTATCTGGTCTTTTGTGGGTTGATATTATGAAAGCAACTTTTTCATATACAAAAGGCGTCTCTTATCAAAGTTGTTTCATAAACTTCTTTTGAGTTATAGATTGGACATAAATTACTTGAATCATATGAAATTTAGAGGTGTTATGCAAAAGTGAGGTTATCTAATCCAATATTAAGTGCGTTGGAATTCAGATCCACTCAGAATTATTTTGTATCTTATCTAGATTGTTAAAGGGGTATTAATTTTATGACCCTAAAGAAAGTACAAATATTATGGAATCACATACTCTAAAGTTTCTAAAGATTGACGTAATTGTAGAGGATAACTGCTCTCAAACTATTAAAGATAATAGTATGATGGAGGTTACTATGTTTTTGTCTTTACCTATATAGATAATTATGAAATCTCCTGTACCATAGACTAAACTTGTTGAGGTTCAAGGTACTATTCTTGATATAGTTTATAATGAAATTTCTTAAACCTCTCAAGTGCAGAATGAAGTGGTCGCAGCTTTATTAAGGAGATTTGTTAGGGAAAAATGATAAGTTATATCATCATACTATATAGTCTATTTGTGAGAGCATGATTACTATATCTACTACATGGTTGTTTTAGCAACTTATATAAATGTCGTTTCTTGTTCTCAATTAAGTATGTGATTAAATACCATAAAAAAAAAAGATAATAATGTTTTCACTCTGAAAGAGGGGTGGATTGTTTATAGTGAAGAAATAATTATTTCTTTAAATTTTCTTTCAGAGTAAACGTGGCATTAATAATTTATTTTGATATAAAGTTACGCCAAATAGATACAAAATCTATATTGTGCAATTGGATGATTTTGCAGCAGATTCAAGTAAACTTATTTGTAGATTGAAAAGTTCTAATTCATGGTCTTAAGCAAGTTTCCAGACAATATTATTAAAGTTTCATAGTATTGTTATTTTGTTCAATTGGGAACAAAGTAATTCAATATACTGCAAGGTTAGTGGGAGGAAATTTATTTTTTCTCATACTTTATGTACATAATATTTTGCTTACAAGTTGTGACCTTGAGACATCTTATATCCTTTGTACTGAGGTCTGTAAGGATTGTTTTTGCGATATTATATTAGATTTTCTCGGAGGACATTTGCTGATTGTATATTGAAAATATTCAATATACATTATTGCAAGCCAGGAATTGCTCATGTTGTTAAGGGTGATGGACTAAATCTATCACATTGTCCTTATTTAGATATTGAGAAAATCTAATTAAATGATGTACCTTATGTTAGTGCACTTAAAAGTATAATATATGCTCGAATTTGCACTAGACTAAATATTGTCTTTGTGACGAGACTTCTAGGCAAATATTAATCAAATTCAAGACGTGATCACTGGGTTGCTGCCAAGAAGGTTTTGAGGTACTTAAAAGGCTAAGAAATTATATGCTAAGTTACAAACATGTTTAATTCTTGCAGTTAGTAGGGTATTTAGATGTAAATTTTGTTGTCTGTTATGATGACAAGATATCAATAACATAATACATATTTATGTTAGCAGGAAATGCAGTAAATAAAATTCTATGACATCTTCTACTATGTAAGCAATGCTAGTAACATTCTTTTAGGTTGTTACTTGGGCTATTAGGTTTCGGAACCTCATTAAGGAGTTGACCATTTTTAATTTTATGAATTGACCCATACGGTTGTATTGAGATAACAAATTTGTAGTATTATTTATTTACTAAAGAGATCTCAAGGGGTCTAAATATATGGTGGTCAAAATTTTTGACCAAAAGGAAACGGTACAATAAGGTGACATAATAATATAATATATTTTCACAGATGATGTGGTTGCAGAGCCACTAACTAAAAGCCTACGCCCATGTGTATTTGAGTGACATGTCATTAGCATGGGCCTAGGAGTATCTTTGGATACTGTTGTTTAGTGGGAGCTATTTTTGCTTTACTCTGATAAAAATTTCATCTGTATTCGTTACACTTTGTAACGGTTTGATATGTATCAACTTTTGCATTCAATAAAATATTTTTGAATGTATTGTTATTATGTTGAATACATATTGATAAAGTCTCAAGGGATTGTATAAACCTTGAGTGAAGGCTAGGGGCATCCGAGCATCTGGTTATTAGCCTTGTGCATATGTCTGGTGATACATAAAGAAAGGTTAACCATGAGGACAAGACATATGTGGGTTTTTTGGAACCATAATGTATTCTCTAATGGCACAAGTTTTTGTGACACCTAAGGTAAGAGAATGGTGACTGACAAATGGGATCTCTCTATGAGAGATGTTATCCAATTGACACACTACCATATTGAATCCATATCAATAAAGTTGAGAACATTCGTGACCATGGAAGGCTCTGTGTGTATACATGCAGTTACCGCCATGATTCGGTGTTTAAGACTTTATGGGATAGGATTGACTATTAAGAATTATCTCTGGACCAATGTGCGCACATACAGTACGATTTCAATTAATATAGTCCAAGTGGGAGAATGTAAGAGTTTTTCTAATTGTGGACTAAATTAATTGATATTGTAATTTACTGTTTTTACGGTTACCGTAAAACAGGGTTGGTCTAAGATAAGATAGAAGGTTTCTTAATTAGTCTAATATGGGCTGGCTAGTGTGGGCCGAGTTGAGCCTGGCCCGTAATGAGAGGGACTGGCTGGAAACTCTATAAATAGTGCTCAAGTCTCTCTTCTAACCCTAATTCTCACATATATCCTCACCTAATTGGTGTTTACCTAACGCTAAACGTGAGGGGGGCTGCCTCATTGAGCCAGTGATACGGAGGGCAATAGAGGAGAAGGATTTGATGCGTGGATCCCCTTGATATATGTGGGTAATCCTTTTTCTGCTTCTGCTTTATGTTCGATGGATCCCAAAACAGGTGCGTTAATCTTTCTACTCAATTATGCATGTTCTTGTTCTGGTTATGGAGATCTTGGGGTTGCGCAATTTGCGTCCAACAAGGAATTCTGAAGATGTGAAAGCATGGCCAAGACTACTCTCTTTCGTCTAACTTGATATTTCTTATCCAAATTACATCGCATTCTTGATGTGGGACTTCTTTGACTCAACACCTTCACACATTCACTTTAACTATTTAACTATTTAATTGTCACACAGTAAGTGAAATTATAGGGGTTTTAAAAATTGAGGTCGCAAAGTGACATGGGAAAAATGTGATACGAGTATTTAGAGTTTTCTTTTATTACATATGTTGTCCAAAATGTGACGTACCAGTGAAAGTGAGTCACCGTTCACCTCTACCCCATTGTTGGATATTGGCTCCACCCTGTGAAAAAGAGGAGAATCATTAAAAATTAGATACGTGTATTATAAGTAAAAATACATGTAAATTACTGACAAAAATTATCTCCATTATGGTAAAGAGAGCACCCACTCCATAAATAGGTCCGTCTATTCAGTTGAAGTAATCTGCCAGACAAAGTGATTGATGAGTAATTGATCGACCTTTCTAGTTTGCTCGAATGCTCGTTTTTCATGGGGTTTTGGCCTATATGGAGTGGATAAGAATGTTACAAATGGTATCACAGGTGGGCTTTCAAGGAGGGAGCAAACAAAGAATGACATTAGAAGTACTAAAAATTATGTACAACGCTCACTTTAGTGCTAAAGTTTTTGCTAACTTGCTTAAGTATCAAATCGAAGAAAAAACAATCACTTACATGCAAATAATGAAAAATTCTGGTTAAATTGATTACATGAAATTTATAAATAAAAATTTTAAGTGGCATATCTTATATTTTTAAAAACCTAGTCCATGTAGACATGCGAAACGACGTCGTTCAGTCCAACATGATTGGGTAATAAACAAAACGACATTGCACATCGTCCAGGGCAAAAGCGACGTCGTTTGAACTTGAGTAAAAAGGTTGGCCTTGTTGCATCTCTCCCTATTGTTCGCTCATTGTCACTTGCTTATCGTTGCACACCTGCCCTCCCTTGCCATTTGCTGGCCGTTGCTTGCTCGTTGCCCATGACAAAGGTGTGTTTCTCTCGTTGTGTAGCTCAATTGGAGGGAAAAATTAGGGTTCACGAGACAAAAGTAGGGCTTGTGAGGGGAAAAATTGGGACTGTGAGCTGCTGCTAAAGCTTTTGTTATCTATTTGCAAGATTGAGCTATTAATTTCAGGGGCAAATTGAAATAAATAGTGAATTTAGATTCAATGGCCGATTAGGATTTTAAATTTTGGGGTTCTCTTTTAATTTGGGGATTTAAGGTTCTTGTTTGGCAGAAAGGTACTAGACCGCGTTATATTAAGATTTAGATGTTGAATAGACTCCCATGCGAGCCACGTTGGGTTAAGAAACTATTTTAAAAATGCCACATTGGATTTTTGGCCAAGCAGACCGAAGTTAGCACTAAAAAGATTACTTTTCAAAAAAATTGACACTTAAATGATTAAAAAAAAAGAAAATTGACACTAAAATAAGTACCGTACACAATTTTTGACACTTCTAATGTCTTTCCGTGATAGTGATAGTATCATACATTCAATAGCCCATTTAAACGTACGTCCATATCACAAGTGGGAAAGTTTGTGATGCCTAAAGTCACACTGTGCTCGGATTAAAGAATGTTTTGTCGAAGCCGATGATTTCCGGGTGGAAAACGACAACGGCGGTTCATTGTTCCAGCACGCTCGCTTTCATATGTCTATCTGTTCAATTTTATAGTCTGGAAGAAGCAACTAGCTAGTCCGACATAAATATTCATCATATCTTGAAAATTAGGAGTTTGCTTGAAAAAGGCTCACCAACCTCAATTTTTTTAAATGATGAAGGACGACAGATGCCTTAATCAAATATTTGATAGCTCACTCGACCAGTTGAATCAGGAAAATTGCAGCTGGAGGTAAGTTTCAATTGGATTTGGCACTTCTTGATCCGTGAAAGAAACCCTCTCTTGGTTGAAGCCACTTAGTGGCCAGATTGGATTGAAAAGTACTTGATTGTGGGAAGGAACTTGCGAATCGATGCACGGTTCGACCGACTCTGACGGGAACGTTTGTTGCATCGTTCCTTTGCAAGAAAATGGATTTATTTTCCTGTTGGTTAATTTCTAAAGGAGGTGATAACAATAACGAAAAAAAAAAAAACTCTCCCCGATTTGAGGCATGATGTACCGCCTTTGTGTATTTGTTCATTACATCTTGTTACGATGTCTCTTCCAATATAGAAAACTTGATATAACTCCAATTCTTGTACCATGGAAATCACTCATTTTCAAGCGTTTCTTGATTAGCAGAGTAATCGACGTAAATGACAGAGTTAACCTAAGCAAGAGATGTTGTGGTTCCAACTGAAGATTTATAGTATTCAAATTAAAGGTGTATTTGTATGAGTGAAAGAGATTTTTGTGAAATAGTTTTTTGGATTTTCATGTGATTGGTTTACTGAAAATAATCAATCAATAGAAAATCATTTATAGTCAAAGAAAATATACTTATTTAAAGTTAAGAAAATGAATTCTTTAACCTGACATGAAAATACTTTCTTTTACATATTATAAACATTCCATCACTCAATCAATCCGTCGAGACATAGGCGTTATCCTTTTCTTATTCCTACAACTCAGGCCAATGTTCTTGCCGGCCAGTGGTTCAAGGGAAAGACATGAAAGTACATCGATCAAGGACAAAAGAGCAGACTTTTCTCACATTTTTTATGGCCAACCAGCAGCATTCCGACCCTAATTGCCATAAAGCCGAGCACGTGGTGAAGAGAAGACACGAGCAATGAGCCACTGAGTAAGGTCACCCTCTTTAGGGTACTGAGCACTCTGTCACGTGATAATAAAAAAATAAAATTAAAATAGCATTGCCCATCAACGATTACCTCGTACGCATCAATTCGTACGATCTTCTGCATTCTTTCCACGGAAGCACTAATGCTCACTTGCTAATGCTCTGCGTTCACTCATGCACAACAGCACTGTACAAATGTAATGTCTCAAGGATGAAAGATTAATATTTTCTCAAACATTGTTTTCTTTTTTCCTCTAAGATCCCTCAAGCTCAATTCACAGGAAAAAATTATCAAAAAAGTCCTAAATTTATTGTCTTGGTATAAATTCGGTTCTAAACCTTTTGATATAATGTCGATTTAATTATTTTGGTTAATTTTGACCAGCACCACATGACATTTTTGGTGTTGATGTAGGCCAATTTAATAATATTGTAATATGTTTTTTTATTTTTTTATTTTCTATAATTATTTGCCTTTCTTTTTCCTTTTACTGGAGATCAGCCACTCGCCATGGCTGGCCATCGACCATGGTAGGGTGAGCTATCCTAGCATGGGCAAGGATTGTTGTCACCTACCACATGTGAGGCCCGACTGAACAAGGGTGAGCCTCAGCTAGGACTCCCCTTGCCAAGCATTACTTGGGTGAAGGCAACGCCTTACGAGGCCGTCCTTTCTTGGGCAAATGCTTGCTTCACCAGATTGGGCAACGGGAGCCTTCGCTGAGACTCACTCTTACCCAGGCAAGGCTCTGGCTCACCTAAGCCAATGGTGAGGCCGACCCTTGCCTAGTTGGGCCTTACTTGTAGTGGGTGACGGTGACCCTCGCCTAGGTGAGGCTAGCTTGCCTTGCCATGGCCAGTGACCGGCTATCATCTATGGCTCATGGTCATTATCGGCAAAAGGAAGAAGAAAGAAGAAAAGAAAAAAAAAAAAAAAAAAAAAAAAAAAAGAGGACAATGAAAGAAAACTAGGAAAAATTAGAAAAAATAAAAAAAAAATTCAAAAAATATTTAAAGATTTGTCCACATCGTGTTGACGGTTTATATAGGCTAGCTAGTGTACAATCAAAATTACTTAGAATGATTAAATTGACACTAAGTCGAAATATTTATAACTAAATTGACACTATTAAAATGTTTACGATAAATATAATATGTTAAAGACTTTTCTGACACTTTTCCTCGAATTATGCTATGTTTGTGAAATTTGGACTAACTTCCATGTGCAAATTCCTATTAAACTATCAAATTTTCGTGGTAAGGTAGAGGATGAAAAGTTATATAATAAGAGACTTTTTTTGCCCCGTTTTCTTCCCCTATATTTCTTACCAGCATAGCCGTGACGAGATCACGAAATACCGATATGTATGTATGTTTTTACGACAATTCATGACTATCGAAATTGTCAATGATTTAGAAATCACTATGAAAGGGAGGGCTTGCTTAATTTTATCAATATAAAAATAACTATATTGCTAAAAACAACTAATGACGATTCTTCTAAATATGGTATGATAAGAAATTAATAATTTTCAATTTCAATTACCATCAAACAACTTTCAATATTGTAGCACTTAAGTTTATCGGCACCTAAATTTTAGCATTTGTTTTTCCATTCATGCTAAAAAAGCCCTTGGTCTTATGCACGGAAGTTGACCTAGACTATCTATTTATTGCTAAAAGATAGAAAAACCATCACGCGCAATTGTCACCGGTCGAAAGTTTCCTGGTTGAGGACAAGCAGTGCAGCACCTAGTGAGCGGGAACACCAGGTAATCTTCCCTCGATACATCGTTTCTAGGATAGAATGGTGAATCGACGTTCTCGTAATTGACCTTATTATACCTATGTTAGCTTGGACATCTAGTCTCTCGAGTGAGATACCGAGATCACTTCATCACAATGCTCACACGGCTGCGGGAGAAATCGGACCATGACAAAAGCAACTGGTGAAGGCCAAGTTGGGACAAGTTTTTGGTAGTTGGTAGAGTGTAATCTGGAAACGTTCTTGGGCGATGTGATGTGGACATCGACTAGGCTTATATACACGCTTCCTCTCCTAATGAAAAGAAAAGAGGCTTGAGAAGAAACGGATCATTGGACCGCTGATAAATGACTGCCTCGAATGGAAACCACAAACCCTGTTCTGAAGTAGGCAAGTCTCTGCATTTGCAATGGCTCTCAATTATTGACGTCGTTCTGAGTCTAGTAGTTGCTGTGTCAATATGAAGGGGGCAAAGCAAGTGGGCGAAGACTTTACGAGTCAAGTAAACAATTTTCCAGTCTGAAACTGAGAGTGAGAGAGAGGAGTTGATGATTAAACAATGACCAAGGTCCATAAAAATTCAATTATAAATGCGACTCGAATACTCGGTTGGTATCAACAAGGATCAATCACATAGAGAATGACATTTTCGCGCTTCTCTGTTATGCATCGACCTCTCTCCATGGCGAACTTCCATAGCTCTAAGAACTCACATTCGAAACTCATGATTGTTCTGGCTTCAATAACGGTCATGGCCAGTATGTTCATCCCACTTGTCACATCGACAGAGTCTTTTGGCACCACCACCTTCGATTTCCCAAGTTTCAATCCGAACGACTCCAGCATATTATATGAAGGTGATGCATATGCTTCTGATACTGGCGTCCAGCTCACTGTCGAGCAGCAAGACAAGGCCCTTAGTGGAAGCGAGGGGCGAGCAACCTACGTGAAGCCAATGCATCTCTGGGACAAATCCACGGGGAACGTAACAGATTTCAATACTCAGTTCTCGTTTGCAATTAGCTCACTGGGCAGTAACGTTTATGCCGATGGAATATCTTTCTTTCTGGCTCCCAATGGATCCAAAATCCAATCCTCTTCGGGTGGTGGCTACTTGACTCTGGTAAGTTCAGACTCCAGCTATGATTCTTTTGTTGCCGTGGAATTTGATACTGATGTTGATTCGTGGGATCCGCCGTATGAGCATATTGGTATTGATATCAATTCTGTGAAATCTGTCGCAACTGTTCCCTGGACTTGGAATAGAATTGGAAGTGGAGGACGAGTTCATGCTACCATTGCTTATGACTCTAGCGTGCAGAATTTGAGTGTTCAGTTGATTGATGATGAAAGTGATAGGAGTTTGGGCATAAACCAGTCTAGCCTTTCCTTGATCATTAACTTGACTAAGTATTTGCCGGAATGGGTGACTATTGGCTTCACTGCTACAACAGGGTCTGAGTTCGAGTTACATACTCTCTACTCATGGAACTTTAGTTCTAGTTTGCCAATCAAATCGCTTGAAACCTTCAATCAGTCCATCGCGCCGACAGTCAATTCGTCTCCTGAAAAAAGGAGCAAATCATGGATGTGGGGGGCTGTCGGTGGATCATTAAGTGTCACTGTGGCGGTTACTCTCACTATCGGCATTACCTGCTTTAGACGTCGGTCGAAGGAAGCTAAGAATCACACGAGGAAAACAGAAGACACCCGCGATGACAATGATGGCACGCCAACGGAAGAACCTGAAGAGATTGCCTGTTCTCCCAGCGAAGGCGACCGTGCCAACACATCTCGGACCTCCCTTGGACAAGTCGAATCACTCACGTCGCGTGACAACTAGCTTGGACCACGGAGGAAATTACCAAACCATATCCACAGCCTTCACCTCTTCTGATACCGCAAGCTTGTCATCTTCTTCTGCTTTGTTGTTGAATGTTCAATAAGTTTTAAACTCTTCTCCAGCTTCCCCTTTTATTGTGTGTTAATAAACATCGAGTGCAGATTCGATGCGATAGGTTTCTCTCCTTAGATGACTGTCAAAGTGTGGTTGATGTTCCGAATCGTTGTGTATAGTTCATTCGACATGGCATAAAATCAGTATGATTTCATAACAGCTCCTGTTTGGCCACACAACTCCATTTCTTGATACTGTCTTCGATGCCTCTTTCATCATCCTCACTGACAGTCGACTTTCAGTGAAACGCAAAATACTTTTCTCAAGAAGAAAAGGCAAGCATGCCACCGAAGCAAGTTTCTTCCCAACTGGGAAGCAGGGAGCCTTGAACGAGACTTACCAAAGTAGTTGCATCAATGAAGAAAACAATAAACACACCTACTTTGGATGGAGTGATTAGGAGGGAAACGAGATGATTCGGATAATGACTAAAGAAACGAAAGAAAGTCGAGAGATCGAGGTAAAATGTTGTTCGACGGCTCATAGTGTAAAAGAACAAAAATGTAAGCAAAAAAATAGCGCTATTTTTTACTTCATACTTTTTAGATAAAAAAAGGGTTTATACGGGAGAGGAGAAAGTTTCACAAGGTGCACAAATCCCTCCAAATCCCTCGATGTCTGAGCAGTTTAGGAGGGACGTAGAAAACTACGTAAAGTTGGCTACAGTAATCTCATAATCTCTTCCTTTCTTCTCATGTAGAAATTACTAAAAAAGTTTTAAACCTTTTGCAATTGTATTAATTCGGTTCTAAACTTTTTTTTTCTCAATCCAATCATAATTTTTTTACATTTATGCTAATTCGGTCAATCTGTACTAACATGGATGCCGCATAATGTTGACATAGACAATCTTTAATAATATTCTTATTTTTTAAAATTATTTATTCTTTTTCCTTTTCTTTTACTTTCCTTCCTTATTTTCATGTTTTTTTTTTTTTTTCCCAAAGTGGTCAGTGAGACTCGCTGGCCACTAGGTGAAGGTTGCGAAGCCCTCACCTAGACAAGGATCCCATGCAAATCCTCCAGGGTTCCGTTGCCACCGACCTCTCCCTGTAGCCGATTGGCCTCGTCGGCTTGATTGAGAGCATCATGGTTGACCTCCGGGATGCAGTGGAGGGAGGGGTTTAGGGTTTGAATTTGGTTCGAGTAGAAGTTGATGAGCTGGTAGGAGTTAAGCTTGTTTTGGTTGAAGGCAAGGTGGATGGATTCGATGGTGGCCTCGTGGAAGGTGAATTGAGAAGTTGCGAGGAAATAGAGGGCAAGGCCCAACGAGGACCGCAACCCTCGCCGGCAGCCAACAAGGGCTTTCCGGCCCTCGTCTAGTGGCTGGTGAGGTTGTTGGCTATTGTAAGAAAAAAAAATTAAAAGATGGAAGAAAAGATAGAAGAAAATAAATTAATTAATAATTCAAAAAATAAAATTTTAATGGAAATTATCCATGTCGTTGTCGGTTGGACAGTCGGCATTGGCCGACATCCACATCAGTACCGACATGTTAATTAGGTGACATACTAAATTGACACAATTGCAAAAAAACTATGAATGAATTGGCAAAGAAAAAATGGTTTTGATTGAATTGATACAATTATGGTAGGTTTGAGACTTTTTTGATAATTTCCCTTCTTCTCTCTCAATTTTGGTCCTTCCATCCAAATACATGACCAATTTTTATATCCTTTTCTTTGCCACTTTGCCAAACTGAGGGGAGAATTGCCAAATAGTCCTAAATTTATTGCAATTACATCAAATCAATCCTTAACTTGTTTTTACCAATTAAGTCATGAAACTTTCGCATTTGTGTCACTTTAATCCATTTAACAAATTTTGATCGGAAATTTCTGACATGGATGCTAACCATCCTACGTGACGCAACCAACATTGACGTTAACAATTTTTAATAATATTTCAATTTTTTGAATTTCCATTTATTTTTATTTCATTTGTCTTCCCTTCTTCCTCTTGCAAGTTGTTGGACCTTGACAACTGTCTAGAGGTGAACATCGGTAGGTCGACCTTGCTAGCCACTGGCGAGGTCCACTTGGCAAAGGCAACCATTGCCATCGCCAGTGGCTAGATGTGTTGTGGCCGGGGTGTAAATGACATAAATCTTCACTAAAAGAAAAAATAGTAAAAACCAAAATTGGCATTAAAAAAAAAAAAAAAAAAAAAACAAAAACAAAAAGAAGCTATGTGCAAACAACATAATTCCGTTGGATGTGCAATGGTGGTGGTGCTTTAGGGAGTGCATGATAACCAAAATTTCTATTCCAGACCTGTTTTTGGAATAGAAATTTGTTTAATAAGGCTGTACATGATAAAATTTCTGTTTCTTGGTTTCTTTGCTTTCTCTCTCCCCCTAACAGTTTGGAACATAAATCCGTTTGGTAATGCAAATTGATTTCTGTATTTCTGAAACAAATTTCTATTTAAGAAATTGTTTTTGGGAGAAATTAGAAGCTAGAAATTGTAGCTTCTTCCGTTTCTGAAAATAGAAATATAATTTTTTTTTTTGAGACTTTGTTTAAGAAACATGCATGACTTATGTATTTCATTTCATGACTTATGTATTTGAGACTTTGTTTATTTATGTTTTTAAGTTGCAATTATGATGATATTATTGCTATAGGCATTCTTCTTTATGGAATGTCATTGAAAGATCATTTTGGGCATTGAAGAATCGCTTTTTCATTTTGAGGCATATGCCCTCATTTGCACTTCGAAAGCAAGCACATATCGTAATTGCATGTTGTGTCATCCATAATTACATCCACGATTAAGACAAGATGGATAAGAACTTTCCCCTATATAGAGATCCGATGTACGTGGCTGAACCTACGCAGGATGAGCTTGCAAATATTCAGTTGACCGATAAGGGAAACCAAATAAATATGCTTAGGCAAACCATTGCCAATAAAATGGCAAGAGATAATAATATGCCGGAAATTCCATGAAATTGTATTTTCAACTTTTGTAATGTATTAATATTATTTCGACTATTATTTTGTATTTGAGGATTTCCTATGTTGTTATCTAATCAATTTCTATTTCTAGCACAACTTTCATTTTATTAATTTCGAATCGCTCGCAAATTGTGCCTCCCTCCATATCAACTAGTACCTAACATAAAATCACTTTGTGGTCTCAAAAGAATGCAAAAAAGTGTAGTGACTTAAATCCGAATCTTGAATGAGGAGAATAAATACATTCACTATTTGCATATTAGCATTTGAAAATACCAAATCTTTTATAGTTTGCATATTAGCATTTTTTTATACTAATTACTAGCCTTTATTTACATAAATTGCTAATGTCTTGAAGTTCCTAACTACTCTATCGAATTACCAATATAAATTAAAGTGATTTATCAACTTTTATCAAATTAAATTACCATCATAAGCACCAAGAAGAGTGAGGTAAAAGGATGGGGACAACATGATTCATAGAAATAGAATTTTTTTTTCTGTTATCAAACAGATTTCTGTTTCAAAAATAGAAATTTTGAGTCGTTATCAAACGGGTTTTTTTTGCTCAAAAACTTGGGAATAGAAATTGAGAAATTGATTTTTTTTTACCAAAAATCAATTTCTGTTTTTAAATTTTATCATGCGCAGCCTAAACCTACTCAGTTTTTCTATTTCTAGAATAGATTTTATTCCGTAAATTGATTTGGAAGAGAAATCGAAGTAGAAATTTTCTACTTCGATTTACGGAAGATAAGTCGAAATAATTTCTTCCACTAAACCCTAATTTCAATGAGTCCTCCCTCATCTCCTCTACATCTCTGCCTCCTCCTCCTCCTCCTTCGCCTCTCTCATTTATTAAAAATAAAAATAAATAAAAATAAAAATATTCATTTTATCCACTTAAAAATAAAAATAAATTTATCAAAAATAAATAAATTATTTTTATTTATCATTTTATTTTTAGTTATTAAAAATAAATTTATGAAATTTATTAAAAATAAATTATTTTTGATAAATAAAAATAATTTATTTTTATTTGCCTCAAGTGTTTTGCCAAATAAATTTATTTTAATTTTTAATTTTTATTCATTTTAAAATAAATTTATTTTTAAGGATATTTTTATTTTATTTTTTATTTGTTATTTTATTTTATTTTATTCTTTATTTTTTTGTTACTAAATTATTTTATTTTATTCTTTATTTTTTTGTTACTAAATTATTTTTATTTTTTATATTAAAGGTCGTCGTTTGCCACCGTCCGAAAGGAAGATATTTTTGTGTGTTATCAAATAAATTTTTATTTTTAGAGTAGAAATTTTGTTTCGTTATCAAACGTTATTTTTTATTAGAAACTCTTCTAGAAATAGAAATAGAAAAATCTATTTTTGTTCCGCATACTATTTCTAACGAATGGTTAATCATGCACGCCTTTACTCACGGATTGATTGTTTTGCCGAAACTGAAGTATGATAATCTTGCTCCCTGTAATATTAGGCAACTGTTGCGGCGAGTGTTGGTGGTTCTCAATAGCGATGCATTGTCTCGCTTTCCTTCTGTTTTTCTAAATCCCTAACTTTCTTTCTTCAACTTTATAATGAAAGAAAAAGGCTTACGTCAATCGTCATGTTAGTACGGTAAGCCACGGAAGCTGTCACATAAGATCATTTAGATAGAGAAGATAACGGCGACCATAGGTCGAGCATGAATTTTTGCTTCTTTGAAGACAATTACAAACTGGGATTAGATTTTTCCTTGAAGTATAATAGCATGTGAATATTTTTGGGATTGCACCTATGATTCTTTTTATACAAAGAAATTACATTTGAATCAGAAGAACTCAAATGGTGATCTTCAACCTCAGTCAAAGGTCTTCTTAGATCAAAGGTGTAATCCCAAAAATATTTATAAACTAAATAGAGAGACTATTGAAGGTCGGTGAAGGGTGACCTTGGAGGCCGACCACTTTTGAAAGAGAAATAGAGAGACTATTGCGTTACGATGGTGGATGTGGTGACAAGAGACGAGTGACCTTAGCAGTAACGAGCGACTCCAATAGGTTGTGAGAGAGCAAAACGTATTATGTAATATATCACGTGCAGTTGTAAGATGTAAACTAAATCTGAGAAGATAATTCAATGGACTCAAGTTTTGGGCTTCTATTCAATCTCCCAATTCTAAAGGTATTGGACTATTCTAGCATTCAGTTCTAAATATTTTAATTATGTCAATTTAGACTTAGATCTTTCAATTGTGCTCTATACATTTTGATAATTTACCAATTTATTAATTCTTTTGAGGATTTGCAATTTAGTAATTCTTGTCAATTTTTGCAAGAAATTACCGACGTGGACAATTTTTACAATTTTTACAATTTCTATATTTATTCTTCTTCTTTTTTTACTGTTTAATTTCTTTTGTTTTGTTTTCTTTTTCTATCTATTTGTCATGCCCCGAACTTTGAGCGTGCGAACATCCCTCAGTAGTCGATTAAATTGTGACATATCAAAACGCATCACCGACCCATTCTTTTTATCTTTCAATTAAACGCATGTAGAAGTAGTTAAAATAAACACCAAGTCAATAAACAAACAACAGGGATAGTAAAACACAACATGTATTGCCAAAAACAACATATTTATTTGTCCACCGTTATCCCTGGGAAGTTTAATAATTACAAGCTTTTCTATAGCCATTTCCTATCGACCCTCTCGAAAACCTTTAGGGGTTAGGGTTAACCTGAACTTCACTAACGACACGGCTAGCCAAAACGGTGTCGCATCTCACGCCCACCACAACTACACTTGGCAGTTCTCCACACTACGGCTTTGAAAATGGTTAACAACAATGTGGTGAGATAAATCAACGAGTTAACAGCCTAAATCTCGATTATGACACAAATTCGTCTCGAAGGCAACCTAAACGTGCAACGGCATACAATCTTACCTCACCTTGGCACACCCCTACATATTAGTACGTCACATATGCCATTTTAAATATAACAAGCATAATCAATAATTAGAACACATAACTCTTGTGCACCAAGCATCCACACGGGTCCTAATTATAAGGTAAAACCCGTTTTGGTACATCCCATACCATACCTAATAGTTTTACCCCATAATCAAGCGCAATGTATCGCAATCATTTACATGTGTTCCAATTATTATGACCCCTCGGGCCACGGTCAACACATGAGTTGGAGGTCTTCAGGCATAACCGAGCATTGTCCCACCCCATTGGGCATGGCATCGTCTAGAATCTCTGCCTCGACGTCATTCCATAAAAAAACATCGATTCTGTCTCAACCGCGACTTGGCATCCGGATCCCCACTGGGCATCTAATAAATATCGAGCATCGTCCCCAAACTCCTGTTGGGTGATGGGTTCAATTAAATGACCACACAAACACGCCAACATTCAAGTCAATTTTTATCTTCCATCAATTAGCCTAGTGTAAAAGAGTTTGTGCTTAAATAACAAATCTTGGAAAAATTATTACATTTAAAATTTTACTAAAATAATCGACGTGGTCATGTAGTTAAAATCAACCCATCAAACTTTGCATACTTTCAATTTAAAACATCATTGTCCCTTTTATCACATGAAATATGGCGTCCAAACATGACACCTCGAAGTTTGCTATTTTCTTAACAATAACCCATATTTGAAAAATAGCATTTAAAATACATGATTTGGGCAATCAAACATCATGGCATTACATGCTCAATCGATCAGAATTAAGTGTAACTCATCCAGTAAAACAAGTATAAAATTCCACTTAACGGCTAATCCATCATTAATTACGCTAATCGTGATTAATTAAGATAATTGTGATTAATTATGCTAATTGCGATTAATTAAAATAAACTCAATTAATTAGCCTAACTATAAATAATTCAAAATTAATTGAAATTAACTAAAATAATTATGATTTATTAAATAAATAAATTTACGATTAATTTAAATAAACCACAATTGATTAAACTAAACTCAATTAATTAATCTAATCATGATTATTTAAACTAATTGCACTTAAATTTAATCTAAACCATCCTTAATCGTAATTAAGGCTAATCTAAAATTTATAAATACTAACTGTCGTTAATATTAAACTAATCCCCTACATGTAATTAATACTCTAATCCACGATTAGGAAGTTAACTCACGGGTTTCTGGCGATGGCGGTGCGACGGCGTCGAGAACTTGAAGCTTGCGGCTCAAACGGCGACGCAAACGGTGGCGGTTTGACGAAGTTGAGCTCATGGCCAAGAGGGCTCGGCTTGGGTGGATGGTGGCTTGACGGTGACTCGGAAGCTCGGCGGTGGAGATGGTGATGCTGGTGGTGGTGTTGGTGGAAAGAAATAAATAAAAGAAGAATATGGTGAAGAAAATGAAGATGTTTGAGGCAAAATGGAAGCAAGAGAGGAGGAGGGAGGATCGGCAGAGAAGTGAGAGACGTGGGGAAGATGCGTGAGAGAAAAAAGGGGGTCAACGAGCGAGGGAGAGAAGAGAAAAAGAGAAGAAAGAGGGAAAGAAAAGAAGAGGCTGACTTGCTTGGGGGGTTGGCGTGAGTGAGGGGGTGGAAAAAGTTGGGGAGAGAGAAAGAGAGAGAAGAAGAAAAAGGGCGGTGGAAAATTGTGGCAGAAGGATTGGGGGAAAACGTGAGGGGCAGGAAAAGTGGGAGAGAGAGAGAAAGAGAGAGAGAGAGAGAGAGAGAGAATAAAGAGAGAAGAAAAGAGAGGAAATTTCGTGATGAGGGGGCAGAAGACGTGAGGGAGAGAGAGCAAATAATAATAATAATAATAATAATAATAATATTATTATTATTATTATTTTCTTTTTCCTTTTTATTTCTTCCGGTCTCCAATTTTTCCTCCGATAATTTCTTTTCCGAAATTTCGGACTCCGCTAATTCGACGGACAATGAGACGATGTCCAATAATTAAATATGGAAACCCTTGAAAATTCGATACCCAAAATTGAATTAAATTTCATGGTTAAAATCAATCGTACATGACTTTAGTACAACCTAATCTATCAAGTGGTTTTTAGGGCTTCTTGCATGGTTGACCCGTGATCAATAATTTTCGATCCATGTTTGTGCCTCTTCGAATCGTGAACGACCCTCGATTGTCATGTAATCACGATGATTCAATTATGTACCCTCAATATAATATCAATTGAAAATTGGTTTACTGTCGTTCGATGCGAATATCATAATTGTGTGGAATCACCCGCGAACCAACTATGTACTTCCGTTGACACGATTTATCTCCGTTTGTTAATTGAATTATATAGCGTAGTATTGACCCTTGTCAACCCTTATGGTCAAGCAGTTGATTTCCGATCAATTTTATAGTCTTTTGCGTTTTAACTCTTTACGGCCTTATCCAATGAATTAGTTAACTCGTGAATGACCAGTTCAAAGTGAAATAACCATAAGTGCATCGATAAAATGTCCATTTCATATATTTCGAAATAGGCCCAAATTTCGGGATATCATACTATTAGCCATCACCAATCCTCATCAATGACCAATGGAGGTTGTTGGCCTCACGTGAGGGCGGCCCTACCTTGTCTTGTTGGCCTCAGGCGAGGGACACCCGTGGTTGGCGAGGGCTGCCATAATGAATCGGGTGAGGGTGGTTGCTGATTGAGGTTGGCAACCTCTGCCAACCATCGATGACGATTGCTGATGACTAGTAAAGGGAAAAAAGAAAATAAATAAATAAATAAATAAAAAATGTTGCAAAAATTATACCTGTCCAATCGTGCCCCATGAGACAATTAGTGTTGAGTAGACCACTACGTTTGCAATTTCTAGCTGAAATTGGATATAATAACTAAATTGGCAAATCGTCAAAAAGGCTTAGAATTAAATTAATACATGTTTAAAAAAGTTAATTTTAAATTGACACAATTAAAAGATTTAAGACTGAATTGGTTATCATACAATAAGTTTAGTACTTTTTTAACAAATTTTCCCATGATCTTCTATTATCTAGCAATGATTTTCTACCAACAATTGCAAATTCCAAGATTATAGATAGAACCACCTAGCAGTTTTGCAAAAATGTTGATCTATCCTTTTTATCTTTGAGCTCCGACACTTAACAAACTTTACAATAGCTGTTTGTTGATGAACCTTCTCAATTGGCCCTTGTCGATAACTTTTGTTATATTTGTTGTCGAGGACTTTATCAATAAATTATAGATTCCCTTGAAGTTGTGGATCATTCTGTTCATTGATGACTTTGTTTTGACAAAAGTTTTGCTCTCATTGACTGAGCTCTTGTTGATAATAATCCATAGGTCATTTTTGGGGTCAACAACACGTCCCGCAAATTTCAGAGGCTAAATATCAAAGCAAAAAGTCCATGACCAATTTTACCCATTAGAAGATGAATTTAAAATCTACAATTACCAAGTTGAGTTACCACTAAATAATGACGGTGCATGCGACACGCGGCACGACACAATACGATACGTTGACATGTTATCTTTTAAAATTTAGAGAATTCCGACACGTTCCGACATGTTATATATTAAATATATATTTATATAAATAATAATAATAATAATAGTATAGAATTAATTTATACTAAAAATATTAATTCAACATTTGTTAATATCATTTATTGTTTTAACTTGATAGAGATTGAATGAGAAATTCAAAAATTGCAAACATAAAAGAGTAAATTTGAAAGAACATGTCCTATTTTCTTATATTTATCGGAAATTAATGAGATTTCTTATAGTCCCAGACTGAGTTCGGAGTTCATGATATAGATTGGCTTGAGCTCCTCTGCAAAACAAGGTTCGGGGAAAATGAAAATCCAGGACAAGAACTCTCAAAGTACGATCAAAAGAAAAGGAAATAACTAAATTCACCATGGAAAATGTGACCAAAAGAGATGATTCGCAAGCGACGCTTACTAAAGGTAAAAAAAAGCAAAAAAAAAAAAAATCACAAATTTAACTTTGCAGGGGCAGCGAAGTGATGCCGGTGAGAAGAAGAGCGTTCTATCGTCACTCACAGGAATGTCAAAACTTATAAGTGAGAAGCTTGAGAGTGAAAATTTTATTTTTTCCCCTTTATTTTTGTTATTTTTAGTATTTTCTCATATATTTATATTTTGACCTCTTAAGTATTGAAAAATTTTAAAATTGATCCTGCGCGTGTCAGAGTTGCGTGTCGGAATTTTAGACTTGTGTGTTGAATTTTCCGACACTTGTTGACCGCGTGTCAGAGCATGTCGAAGTATCAGACACAATACGAAAGCTTCCGGAGAGTGTCGGTGCTTCTTAGGGTATCAATGGGACTAGTGCTACAATTTTCGCAATAGTGGGCCTTGGCAACGTGGATTATTGTCTGCACTCAACTTGGAATCTCATGGATCATTATGAGTTGCCATGTTGCGATTTAGAAACCAAGAAATTTAACAGCAAACCGGCGCCACTAAAGAGAGGACCCTAGGGACGAAGTTGTTATTTTGTCGCGGAAATTCTCCTTGGGAATGAATCCTTTCATTGCTCAAAACTTTTTTAGTGACGGAACTGGAATTTCTGTTGGCATAAATTCTCCCTAGGGTCCTCTCTTTAGGGTCCAGTATTTAGTGATGAACGAGGTTTTCATTGTGAGATGCTCAAGCTTTAGCAACAAAAATTGCATTCTCATCCCTAAAGATGAATTTTCACGATTAAACACAAGCTTCACCAATAAAGGTTTCCTTTTAGATGAAAGAGGAGATTTTCATTGGTGCAGATCACCTTCAGTTGCAAGTTTGATTCTGGTCTCCAACATTTAGTCACTATAACGAATTTTTTTAAAAGGGTCTATCTGGATACACTTATATATTGTAATTTATTTTAATCTAAATCTCACAAATTAAGCACTTTCACTTTTTTTTTTCTAAATCCAAAATTCTTGAAACACTAAAATATTCATTCTTTCATAATTTTCTGAAATCTTAATAATTTTAAACTTTGACAAACAATCAGGTTACCGCAAGAAACCATATCTACATCGTTGTATTTCGTTGAACTTCATGTCGGCTGACTGTGCTCCAGACTGTTGCATTTGAGGCTTGCTGGATTGGTGGGTTCTTTAATTTTTTATTGGAGGATGGAAAGGAGGGCACCTGAGAATTTCTCTTGGTCCTACACGGGTCAATTATTTTGAAAAGCATGACCTTGACTTGGACGGGGGCTATTCTTTTCCCACTTACATTGACCCAAACAAGACGCCTGCTCTTTTTCACACTTATATGCATAAAAACAAACAGTATATATTTCCCCGCTGTCACCGGGGAAAGACGGACATTCTCTTTACCGTTGGACCTTCATCCCTCCTCTTCTTTCTTCTTCTTCTTCTTCTTCTTCTTCTCCTCCTCCTCTGCCTGGCTTTGTGGCTCTGCCTCAACCCTCATTCCAAGATCCCAGGTTCTCTCTCTCTCTCTCTCTCTCTCTCTCTCTCTCTCTTTCTCTCTCTATCTCTCTGCGTATGCGTGTAGCGTTTATGGTACTTTTGCTTTGTTATTCCATATTTAGTGAAGCTTTTTGGAGCTGTTAGGTGCTAACAAGTAGTCATTGAAGTTTTATTATCATCACCTTTTTGTTAGTCGCATAAACAAGTAGCAATTAATGGTTGCTACCACACATTAGCACGGTATACGTCTTGGCGTAATGCACTGGCTTTTACGGCGGCACTGGAAAAGGTGGAGAGGGTCTGGGACGGGTTCAAATCTCAGTTAATGGGATTCTGGACGTGTACAGTTTCCCCTTCTTACAGAGCGATGAAGAAAAGAGGATTAGATTGCTCGCAAACATTCGAAGAAAAGCATTATATGCTTACAGGTTGGGAATCTTAATTCGGAGTTCTTTGAAAGACTTGTTTTAGAGCAAAAGAAGCGTAACCGTTGATGGGAAGTTTTTAGTTACATATAGTTTCAATAAGTCCTATTAGACGTTAGAAAGCAGTTGTTAGTCAGGTAATAAGTTTCTCCACGTTCATATTAGTACGTTTCTTTTCGAGGCACGGTGGAGTTTGGACCACAGGACGTGTAGTCTTCTTCATCCTTAGTAGACTGACTTTTTAATTGACTTGCTATTGACATGTCTCTTTCTTCTTTTGCTGCGGGATAGTACTAAGCAAGAACCTTCTCCTTTATTTGCTTGAACGGGAAGTCGCATAAAAGAAGGATATACAGAGTTAATCAAAAACACTGGCATGAGGAAGACATGCTCATATGTTGCCAAATCGTATTTTAGATAGCATATGCTCCGGATAAGGAGAGAGTATCGTATATTGCATGGACCCTGTAGATCAAGCACATCTGGACCGTCAATGTAGTGGTTCCCACAGTGATATCCGCATATTTATAAGTCGCATTATATCTATCCACACAGTCTGTGGACCATAATGTTACTTCCCGGCAGATGCTCACCTGACGGCATAGCTTTATGTTTGTGTCGGGAGTAGTTGCCTTGTAGACCTTATCTATTTTTCCTAGAAATCAAACGCGCCGGTATATTTCATGTCAGTTATGTAATGAATGGCGATCGGCATGTACTCGTAAGCAAGCACTGTATGTGGATGTCAATCAGGGTTAACATTAGTGATGCATCGCGCAACCACTCTGTCTCTAACTTAACTGCACTAACCTAGTTTGACTCCATCACGAAGTCCCCATAATTCAGCTCCCACACTAGAAGGGTTAAATCAATAGAGTCTCAAGTTATGACTGTTTTTAGGCTACCGGTCGCATGGCCATAGAAATCTTATTTCAGTTTTGCGTGATGTGGTGGAGGTACTTCGGTTTTGAAAGAAACTGATGTGCACTTCTACGTTTTAAATAGGCCCAAAAGGTTGAAGAAAAGGCAATACAGAGAGAGACTTACAGTTGGGTTTGAGCGATGAGGTCTTTGGGGTTAAGCAAGTCAACACCAAGTTTTTAAAGGTTTTTTGATGAATTGCCATTTTGGTTATGGTCAACCAGAGCTAATACACAATTTTGTTTTCTTAAGGTCTAAGCCAAATCTTTTTTTTTTTTTTTTTCAGTTGTGCCATAGCTACTACATTACATGAGAGGCAGAACACAAGTGACAAATTGAGTACGTGTCACTCACTTGTTCCGCTACTTCAAGAAACAAAAAACATCACTCTTTGCCATGTAATAGTGTATGATCCGTGTACATCTTGGACCCCATGTTTTTCTGCATTTGTCAAATGGTGATCATACCCTTCATTATTTCCTAATGCACCTCCGAAGCCCTTTTACTTCCATCGCTCCCATCACTGTCAAATTCTCTATTGGCTGCTGTTTGTGATATCATCTAGATGAACGTTGTTGATAACAACAGTGATAAAATATCATAACATCGATGTCATACTTCTTCCAATTCCTTTTCGAGGCGTGGAATGATTCGAAAATGTCTGCTGGCTATCCTCAAACATTTTGTTTCTACTAGAGCTTCCATCACTGAGATTGTGTATTTGACTTCTGTATTTCTGTTTGATTGTTCATCAATGACTCAAATTTTTAAACTTTGGGCAGCTGCAGGCGCTCTCCACAATGAACAGAAGCTAGTGAAAGAATGCAAACGAGCCTCTGAGTCATCAGAACAAGGATAGCTCACGGCTCAGTAAGAATGCATCTGACGAAAGAGGCCCTAGCACAAACAATGCTCATCCTTTCATTAAGCATTCCATCTGCCAATTCCGAATCCTTCAACATGTCTTTCAATTTCCCATCTTTTCAATCAAACGATCAGAGAATAATTTTTCAGGGCAATGCCTCCGTACTGGCCTCCAAAATCCAACTCACTCAGGGTGAGCCATTGGAGTGCCCCACGGACGCAGTTGGCCGAGCAACATATCAACCACCCATGCACCTGTGGGATAGCTCAACAGGGAACGTGGCAGATTTTGTCAGCCATTTCACTTTTGCTATCAATTCCAATGGGAACTCCTCCCGTGCTGATGGTTTGGTTTTCTTTCTTGCTCCTAATGGATCGCAGATCCCTGAACACTCAGAAGGATGCTTTCTAGGCCTCACCAGTTCCACTCCAAATACCAACTCTAGTAATGCATTTGTTGCGGTGGAGTTTGATACTTTCTATGACCGTGCATGGGATCCACAATGTGATCATGTCGGAATCGATGTAAACAGCCTGGATTCTGTCAATAAAACTTGTGTATCATGGATGGATTACAACATATTCCATGGTAAAGAACTTCACGCTCAGGTCACATACAATTCTAGAGAAATGAGCTTGAGTGTTGTTTTTGGAGATGATGCTGATAATTCTGCCAGCCTTTACTATCAGCCACTCAACCTGACAGAGTACTTGCCAGAATGGGTGGTTTTTGGTTTCTCGGCATCGACAGGGCAGTCTCTTGAGGCTCATACTATTTTATCATGGGAATTAAACTCTTCTCTACAAATCCTCGACACACCTTCAGGACAAAAGATCAAGTCGTGGGCAAGGGGGGTTATCTTACGCTTAAGCCCTTTGGTGTTGCTTATCCTTGTTGCAGGATTTGGCTGGTATTATTATAAGCTAAAGAGAGAGAAAAAGGGTCAAAGTGGGGGAGGAGATGATGTTCTTGGGATTGATGAAAGATTTGAACAGTCGAAGGGACCCAAGAAGTACTCCTACAGGGTCTTGGCCATGGCGACTAACAACTTTGCCAATACCCGGTTGCTCGGGGAAGGGGGTTTTGGAGAAGTGTATGAAGGTCACCTCGCTGATGAAAATTCCCATGTCGCTATCAAGAAGATCACTCCGGAGTCCAGCCAAGGTTTAAAGGAGTATACGACCGAAGTGAAGACCATTAGAAATCTTAGGCATAAAAATTTAGTGGAGCTCCTTGGCTGGTCTCATGAGAAAGAGAAGTTCCTCCTTGTGTATGAGTTCATGTCTAACGGTAGCTTAGACTCTCATTTGTTCAAAGACAAAGCGCTGCTGACATGGGGAAAGAGGTACAGTATTGCTCAAGGCATTGCCTTAGGGCTGAAATACTTGCACGAGGATTTGAAACAATGCGTTGTGCATAGGGATATAAAGTCTAGCAATATCCTACTCAATGCACAATTTGAAGCTAAATTGGGTGATTTTGGCCTGGCTCGAATGGTCGACCATGCCAAGGGTTCACAAACAACTCTATTGGCTGGGACTATGGGATATTTAGCCCCAGAATGTATCTATACAGGTAGGGCAAGTAAGGAAACTGATGTCTATAGCTTCGGAGTTGTCCTCTTAGAAATAGCATGTGGAAGAAAAGCTATCGAATTGAGAGCATCAGAAGATCAAGTCCAACTTGTGGAGTGGGTCTGGGAGCTCCATGGAATTGGAAAGCTATTAAATGCGGCTGATCCAAAGTTAGGAGAAAATTTTGATTCGAGACAAATGGAGTGCTTGATGATTGTAGGCCTCTGGTGCACTCATCCAGACCCTAAAGAACGGCCTCCAATAAGCAAAGTAATAACCTTTTTGAACTTTGATGCTTCACCACCCATTCTGCCGGCAAAGTTGCCCATCCCGACATATGTCATTCCTCTATCTCCTATGCCTGAACTGTCCCACCTTTCGTCAGCCAGCTTCAGTAGTATTGAACCACCGAGCGCTTCCAGTACTCAACTGTCTGCATTTACTGGCTTTTCCTAGGAATCTTCCATTTTTAACTTCTTCTGTATTACATGCATACAAGCATGCTTTTAATTGTTCGTCTCTGTACGCTCTTTATTGTTGGATTTTCATATTGACGGAATTGTGGGAAAGATGGATAGCATGGTCTATTTCAGTGGCTATTAGCCTATTACTCATCCAGGATTTCGTAATTTGTGTCTTGCGAAATTATGTAAATAGGTTTCTTCTTCATCTCTTGACTTCTCTTTGGTAATCTCATTCTATATTTATAACTGCAAATTTACTCAAATTTACACGACAAGTTTTAGGGAAAAATACAGTTCCAATGTCCATGTTAGCGATATATGTGGGAGACTCGGTATATTTTCCTTAATTGATCATGATTGATTGTTGATATTTTGCTA
Organism: Eucalyptus dawsonii; assembly: GCA_016097615.1. Lineage (NCBI taxonomy): Eukaryota > Viridiplantae > Streptophyta > Magnoliopsida > Myrtales > Myrtaceae > Eucalyptus > Eucalyptus dawsonii. Next base: position 15,894,145 of record CM027877.1, on the reverse strand, counting down.
AATAGACCCATGTACCCACTCATTTGATAATGAATGGAATATTATATTTTTCTTTCTTGTATCTTAATTCTCAACTTGATGTCAGAGTCCTATTGTTATTTGAGGAAGCATCCACTGAGTCTATTTCGTAACAACGCCAGCTGTATCGATTGAGTTTCTCCTTGATAGTCATCACGACTACAGCCGCATTGGCTGTATTGCTCCCATTTCTCCGCCAAGTCTCTAGCTTTAGTTGCTGTTTGAGACTATCTTAATGCTCATTTCAGAAGGATAGACGCCACCAACAGACTTGCCGCAATCAGACGAGACATTTCATGAAAATTTGTCATAGAAGGTTAATGGATGCAGCCTCACGCGCCACCATATGCCGCCGCATTTCGGTGCTTTGACACATTATGGTGGTTTACTTCAAAAAACAAACACCATTACCAGAATTACATTGACAATTGAGCTGGCCTGTGAAATTTTGCCGCCAAACACCGCCGGTGGCGCCACCAAAAGCCGCTAGGCAACCTCACGCACCACCACATGCCGCCGCATTTTGGTGCCATTCCGACACATTTTAGTGGTTTCTTTCGAAAAACAAACACCACCACCAGAATTACCATTGCCAATCGAGCCAGCCTGAAGCCACTGCGCGTCAGATACACGCGCCCCACCGGAGCTCGACGTGCTAGGACGCACTAGACGCCCCTTCCACGTGTTGACATCATCGCTGGTGTCATTTACCAGGTCAACATTTCCGTGTCACTGATGCCACGGCAAAGTCACGTTAGCCTCTGACCAATGACTGTTGACCAAGGCCGTTCATCGTCGTTGATCGGCATTAACCAAACCGGTTCAATCACTTTTTCGACCGTTTCAACACGTTTTTGGCCGATTCTTGATTTTTTTCAACCAATTCTTCAAAATTAATAGGGATAATACCTCCAGGCATATTGACTAAGGTATTTCGGCATACTAAGCCCATATTTGGCCTTATTTATTTATTTTCCATATTCGCCCTTTAGGTACTTATATCTTCACAACCCTTATACAAACTGCAGTGTTTAAATTAGCAAAGTGCATATAATAGATAAAGTTTGTAATCATTGTTGCCTACGTGTTTATACGGTATCGAGTTGCTATCAATTACAACCTAAGCAATCTATCTAATCGAACAATCAAATAGGAAATTGCGGTACTCGTGTAAGTCCATCTACCACTGCTGCTGCCAACGAGGTTTCACTTAATGGATTGTTTGTCACTTTCTCTTTAGAGGATCTTCATTCTATTCTTTAAGAATCTAGTACTTCTAGCTCCTTTGTCCCTTTTACTATGCTTTTGCTTAAGTACTGTTGATTTGTGTTTTTTTTTTACTTTACTTGCTGCAATCATATGACTTCACATGTATCTACTGTTCACATGATGATAATTCTCAAATGAGAGTTAGCCATGCTGGAAAAATTTCAACATCTACATTATCCTTACCCAACCCCTTCATTCTTCCCAAACTCTCTCTAAATTTGATTATAATAGGACAATTGTGCGAACTTGATTTTGATACTCACTTCTCCTCATAGTTGTCATGTAGGATCCATGGACGAACAAACCATTGGGACAGGCCATAGAGTGGGATGCCTTTTTGAACTCATTTCCATGAATAGACCAATCTTTTTTGCTAATTGTGTTGCCACAGTATCATCTAAAGATTGGCATCTTCGATTAGGTCATGCTTCTTCCTCAAGATTAAGATCTATGATTTCAAGTGGTCCTTTAGATTCTAGTATAAGAAAAATTGATTGTCTACCTTGTACGTTGATTTGTCGAAAAAACATCATGCCTTGCCCTCTGATCTTACTAAATTTGTCACTCATGCTCATTTTAATCTAATTTACTTTGATATTTGGGAACCATTTCCAATCCCCACCATGGGAAGCTCTCCTATTTTGTGATCTTATTGGATGATCACTCTTATTATAATTGGATTTATCTTTTGAAGAATTGATATGAACTTAACTCATATCTATTGTGATTTTGTCGTCATGACAAAAATACAATTTTCTCAAAATATCAATATTTTTCATATTGATAATGTCATGGAATGTAGAAATATTGAATTTCTTAAAATTACCAAAATGATCTTATTATTCACTGTTCTTGTCTAGGAATTTCACAACGAAATGGACTAGCAAAATGTAAACATAGGCATATTTTAGGAAGTTACACGCATTCTTCTAGTATTAGCCTCTTGTCTGGAACAGTTTTGGAGATATGCTTGCTTTACTACTGCATATAATATTAACCGTACTCCATCACCTATCATAGGTAACTCCGAGGGATTATCTCTACGGCTTTGTAGGAAGAACACCTCCCAGCCCTATCCGATTAGAAGAACTTCAAAGGATTATCTACACGGCTCTTTAGGAAGAACTCCTCATAACCTTATCTTATTGGAAAAACTCTGAAGGATTACTTTAACCTTCGCGTGAATAATTTCACCTATCTTCAGTTGACTATAAGAACTCCAAAGGATCACCTTTATGCTTCGAAATGTGGAACTTCCGCAATATCTTTCTTGAATGATCCCCAGTGGAGCTGTCTTTATCAGCCTCCCGAGTGGAGCTCACTTCATCAACCTCCGCAATGGAGTTGTCTTCTTGAACCTCCTAAGTGGAGCTTACTTCTTCAACCTCCCCAGTGGAGTTGACTTCCTTAACCATCCCAAGTGGAGCTTACTTCTTCAACCTCCCCAGTGGAGTTGACTTCCTTAACCATCCCAAGTGGAGCTGTCTTCTTCAACCTCCCCAATGGAGTTATCTTCTTCAACACAGCTTCTATAGCCTAGAGTGTCTCTCTTCTGTCAGATGTTCAAGTAACATCTCGAAATTTTTTCAAACGATGATTTACAGGTATGACAAGCTTCTGTAGCTCAGAGACCTCTTCATCAACACACTCCTTCAAATTCTCTTGGCAGACAACACTAGGTATGTATTATTATCTCCCTTGAAAGAGATCCTGTCACCAAAAGGTCTAAGAGAGAAAAGAGAGAAGAATGGGAGCATTAATGACTTTATGTGCTACAAATCATTCAAAGGCTTAAGGTAAGCTTCCAAGGTACGTCCCTAATCAAATGTTGTGATTGGCACCTGATTTGGATACTCTCAAAGCTTGAGATTTTGAACAATTGGAGTATCAGCCACCTTACATTCTAGCAATCCCACTTCAAACAATAAATCTAGCACATATGTCCTTTAAGAAAGAAGTATCCCCTATTATGATTTGACTTCTTCAATCCCTAAAAAATACTTGAGACCCCCAAGATTTTTCATTTCAAAGTTGGTTGCCAATCTCTTTTGGAGTCTAGAGATCTCTTCCAACTCGTCACCTGCGATAATGTTTTTTTTTTTTTTTTTTTTTTGGTATTGGAGGAACCGGCTTGCAGCTGACAGCCACGCCGTAAACCCCCAAGTGACACTTAAGCAGGAGGACCCACCACCCCTGAGTCACACTTAATACACCTAGTGCCTCCCCTGGGTTTTGAACCTTTCATCTCTTCGTTGAGGATCAGCAGAGCCTTATCCAGTGGAGCCACCGCGGCCGGTAGTTCGTCACCTGCGATAATGTTTTTTTTTTTTTTTTTAACTATTAAAGTTGTTTCCTTTCCCTATTGTCGTTTCAAGAATAGAGCATGATTGAAGTTACTTTGGTAGAAACCATATTTCTTCATAGCCAAGTTGAATCGACAAAACCATGCGTGAGGAGTCGGTATCAATTTATGCCTAATTGCTCCACATATAGTTCCTCTCTCTCTCTCTCTCTCTCTCTCTCTCTCTCTCTCTCTCTCTGTGCACGTGTGCCTAGCGTTATGGTATTTTTGTTGGTTTGTCTAAGGATTTTGAGCAATGTTTAGTAAATCTTTCCGTAGCATTTAAGTGTTAACAAGTAGCCATCAACAATTTCATATCATTCTTCTGATGAGCAATTAGCCATTAACGGTTGCTGCTATACATTAGTGCGGTGTTCGTTTTGGTGTCGTGCACCGGCTTTTATGGCGGCAATAGAAAAGGCGGAGAGGGTCATATCTCGGCAGATGGGATTCTGGACCTGTGAAGTTCCCGCAATACCAAGTGAAAAAATAAGAGGAATATGTTGCTCGAAATTTTCAATAAAAAGGATTAAATGGTTATCAGTTGATAAAGCATAAGCCAGACTTCATCAAAAGATTTCTTTTAAACCAAAGAAGGGCAATTTTAGATGGGAAGATTTTTTGGGACATATCGTTTCAATTGGTCCTAAGAGAAAAGCTGGTAAGTTTCTCTTTGATGAGTCCATCCTAGTGGGTTGCGACTTCGTACAATGATTCTAACCTGAAAAAAGGATGAAAAAAAACATAAGACGAAACACTGCAAACGACCCTTGGTTCTCATGAGTGATCAATTGCTTTGCTTTTATTTTGATTTTTAAATCTCACTTTATTTCTTTAGTTTTTAATAAAAAAAAAATTTACGTCGATTGTCATGTTAACGTGATTAGCCACAAAAGCTGTCGCATAAGATCATTTACACTGAAAAAGTAAGGGGACTATATTCGAGCTATTTTTTTAGACAATTAGACCCTAATTGGTAATGTTTTTGTTTCTCATTCTAATTTTTCTGTTCTTTTGTTCCCGAATTAGAAAATAATAGAAATTCATTTAGTAATGTAAACTAAATTTTTTATTCCCTAGAACAAATTAGTGGTCAAGGAATAGATTTAGAACAAAATAAAGAAGTAGAAAAAACTTTTTAAAAAACCCGTACTTCTTTGTTCCCGAAATCAAAAACAAAAATAAAGTCATTTTAGAAAAAAACAAGCTCAACATAACCTAATGCTCCTCTTTACATAGTCAACACAAAGTCCAGATCTCTTGACCCGATCTCGAGTCCCCATTTTTCGAAATAAAAATAAAAATAAATAAATAATTCAAAATTTTATTTCGAAATAAAAATAAAAATAAATAAATAATTCAAAATTTTAGGAAAAAAATCTAGAAACTAAATTTTGAGTAGTTTTACTAAATTTTGATGTTAATTCTAGTTTACAATTAGTTTAGCATAGAAAAATGTAAAAAAAAAAAAAAAAAAAAATTGATGAAAATTGGATTCAAAATTGAATAAGCTTTTAGGGTTTTACTATATGGATTTTTTCATGTTGTTTATTTTTGGAGACAATGGTAGGTCCTGAAAGTTTGGTGACTCCAAGCAATGTTTGCTCTTTTTCCCAAAAACCTATACACATGTTTATTGTAATACCCAGAGATTTACTATCGACCTCATCATATGTGAATTATAAACCAATAGGATTTTGTTGCCATTTCCGGCCATCCATCTGTGGCTAAATATTATGTTGGATTTTCTTAGGTTATTTTATAATATCTTCAATAGTTAATCATTACAAAAGTTCAGTTTTATCCAAATGTCAAATCTTAAGTCTCTTTATAATTAAATAAAAAAGTTGGAAACAGAAATTTTTAGGGTCATACCAAGCGCATTTTGTTCTTTTTTTATTTCGAGAATAGAAATTTTGTGAAGTTAACAAAAGCTTTCTTATGCTCAGAAACTTCTCTAGGGAATATAAATAGAAAAACTATTTCTGAACAAAAATTATTGGGAACAAATAAGTTAACAATGCACCCTTAAAAACTAGGATTAGATTTTCCTTAAACAATAATAATACATGAACAATTTTGGGATTTGGCTTTTAAATTTACTAATACAAAAGGAAAATATATAAATCGGGAGAACTCAAATATATATCTTCAGTCTCTATTTAAAATCTTCTAAGATTGCGACATCAACCTACTATCGAAGTTTGTTGAATAGTGTGACATCTTGAAAATTCGACCTTGTTTCAATCAAATGAAATGGGCGTTTCATCGACATGCCTATAGTCCTTTTCTTTGAGATAATCACTCATGAGATAACTAATCTATTTGGTAAAGCTGTTAAGGGATATAAATGCGATAGGCTTAAGAATTCGATTAGAAATTGACTGCTCGACCAAGTTAATCGGTAAAGATCAATACGGCACCATTATAATCGATTAGAGGCCAGAGATAGGTCGATTTGACAGAAGCACATAATCAAATTGTGGGTGATTCCACCTTATTGCAAAATTCGTGTCGAACGACACTAAACTGATTTTTTTGTCGATTTTGTACTTGATACCCATAATTGAAACCTTGAGATTTTTATGACAACCGTAAGTTGTCTATGAGTTGAAGATGCACAAACGTGGATCGAAATCATCAACCACAGGTCAAACGCACTAAAAATTTCTAAAAGCTACCCGGTAGGTTAGGTTACGCTAAAATCACATCCGATCAAAATTAACCAAGAAATTGAACTCGGTTTCAGGAATTGAAAGTTCGAGCGTGTCATGATTTATTTTTAGGACATCGTCTCATCCTTTGAAGAATTTTCGGCAAGTCTGGAATTTTGGTAGAAATTTCGAAATTGGCCAATTTAATTCAAGCAAATTCGGAGGAGCATTTTCAAGTGAATTTTTGGCCTTCAAAATGGATTGTTTGGTGAAGGAAATGGTGGAAATTATTTTAGGCTGCTGCCATGGCATGTTGGACTATCAAATTGAGGTTGTTTGGTGTGAAATTGAGGTGAATGGGTGCAAAATTCATAGGGGCTGAGGGCTGGTTGCACTTGGCCTTCAATTTGGCCTTGGTTGTGAGAGAATTGAAGAAAATTTGGCTTGTGAAGGAAGCTCAGCCAGCAGAGGGCAGAAGACTTTGAGGTTAAAGCACTTGAGTGCTTAGTTATTTGGCAAGAAAGCCCATTGGACAATAGCAAGACTTTCAAGGCCACTGTCCTCCCTTGGTTCCCCTCTCTCCTTCTCCTTTCCTCCCCCCTTGGTCGACTAGCATAGCAGATCCACTGCATCATCTTCTTCTTCAGCTTCTTCTTCCTCCATTGTTGCTGAACCACTACCTCCAGCCCCTTACTGAAACAAATAGCCACCGCCTGCTCGACCACCACCCGTTCGAGCAGCCCGCACCCCTGCCGTCCACCCGTGAGCCAAGCAACCGCCTAGACCAGTCCGCATCCTTAGCCCGTCGATCCTCATTGCCGCCTCAATTGCTGCTTGCTAGTCACCCAAGCTGCCACTGTCTGCCCCTACTCGCACCACCAAACCACCCTGCCCTTCCCCGCACCGTTAGCCAAGTCGAACCGCCTCAGCCTCGACCAGTTCAGCCCTCCATAGAACTAGCCTCAGCAGCAAATCGTGAGGCTTGGTAGGCCTTTTTCGGCCCCTTCCGGACCTCCCTTGGTGTTGTCGTAGGCTCGGGTTTTGGTCGCCGTCGTGCTGCCGCCGTCGCGAACTGATTTGTTCACTAAACCGGTGAGTTAACCTCCTAAACTCTAATAAGGGGTTAATTGCACTTAATCAAGGATTATTTAGGATAATTAGAGATTAGTGTAGTTAGTTCATGTAACTAGGTTAACTAGGATTAGTTAGTTATGCTAAGGATTTAGTTAGGTTGTTAGTTAGGTGGCTTAGTTAGTTTAATTAGAGAATGTAGCTAGTTTAGTTAATTAGTTTAATTAGTCTTACTAGATTAGCTTATGTTAATTTAATTAAGTGTTTTAATTTAAATATTTTGCAATTTATTTAATTATTTATTAATTAGTGGAAATTATACTGGATAACGGTTGTCAAATTTCGTGCTAATTGTCGTGGTGTAGTTGATTTGTGCAATTGATTGCTAATTTATGCAATTGAGTGTTGGATGATGTTTTTTGAATTATTATTTCAAAAATATGGAATTTTGGTATTTAATTAGAAAAATACTGGGTGTCGGTTTTAATGCCAAAAATATTTTAGGTACTATATAAAATCGTGGAATTTTGAAAAGGAAGGATATCACGTTTTGTGGATCGATTTGACCATGTGACCACATACAATTATTTTACTGGGTATTTTTAATATGAAGAAAATAGACCAAGTCCATTATTTGAAATGGAAGTATTTGAGTGTAAAACACGATGTTCTTGGCCGAGCATGGATGTGTGTGTGATCACTTACATACCCTGACATGTTTATGCATGATAGTGAACCCGCCCTGATGCATTTACGCGGGACGATGTCTAATTAAGTTTAAATGCCCCACGTCAACGGATGTCGGTCGCAATGGAGGCTAGGCCGATGCTCCTTCAGGAATGCCATCTAAATGTAGATTTTGCCATGCCTGACGAAACGGAACGACACTCGATTATGCTGGATGACCGCCGACTGTGGAGTTGGTTGTGGCCGTTGGGTCATAATTAATTGGACCACAGGACGTGTAGTCTTCTTCATCCTTAGTAGACTGACTTTTTAATTATCTTGCTATTGACATGTCTCTTTCTTCTTTTGCTGTGGGATGGTACTAGGCAAGAACCTTCTCCTTTATTTTTTTGAACGGGAAGTCGCATAAAAGAAGGATATACAGAGTTAATCAAAAACACTGGCATGAGGAAGACATGCTCATATGTTGCCAAATCGTATTTTAGATAGCATATGCTCCGGATAAGGACAGAGTATTGTATATTGCATGGACCCTGTAGATCAAGCACATCTGGACCGTCAATATAGTGGGTCCCACAGTGATATCCGCATATTTATAAGTCGGATTATATGGGTGCGCATGGATTTGTTTCTGTTCTTTTTTTGTTCCTGGGAACAGAAACAAAAAAAAGTGTTTCTGTTCCGGGGAACAGTTTTTGAACAAAAGAACACGTTTGGTAACGTTTGGTCGGGAATAAAAAATGAACAGAAACACGTTTGGTAAATGTTATTATTTTTTTGTTTCTTTTAATTTTTTAAACATTTTTTTTATTATTTATTATTTTTCCTTTCTTTTTATTTTTTATTTTTTTCGGCCGGTCACACCGCCTCCGGCGACTCGGCCGACGGGGCCGGCGGCCTCGCCCGGCCACGGCGAGCGAGCCTCGCCGGGGGCGGCGGCGCTCGGCCTCACCGGATCTGGCGAGCCCGAGCCTCGACGGCCGGTCGCCGGCCGGTCGCCGGCCATGGCCGAGACCGGCGACCGGCCAAAATGAAAAAGAAGATAAAAAAGAAGAAAAGAAGAAGAGAAGAAGAAGAGAGAGAAGAGTGATTTTTGTTCTTTTGTTCCTTCCGAGAAGTGTTTCTTTCAGGATAAACAAATTTTTTTGTTTCTTTTTTTCTGTTTCTATTTCGTTCCGAAACAAAAAAACAAAAAAACAAACGCAACCAAACGCGTTTACATTCTTTTTTTGTTCCCCCTTGAACACTTTCCGTACAGAAGTGTTCCGGAAACACTTTTTTGGAGTGTTTCCATGCACCCCCTATCTATCCACACAGTCTGGACCATAATGTTACTTCTCGGCAGATGCTCACCTGACGGCATAGCTTTATATTTGTGTCGGGAGTAGTTGCCTTGTAGACCTTATCTATTTTTCCTAGAAATCAAACGCGCTGGTATATTTCATGTCAGTTATGTAATGAATGGCGATCGGCATGTACTCGTAAGCAAGCACTGTATGTGGATGTCAATCAGGGTCAACATTAGTGATGCATCGCGCAACCACTCTGTCTCTAACTTAACTGCACTAACCTAGTTTGACGCCATCACGAAGTCCCCATAATTCAGCTCCCACACTAGAAGGGTTAAATCAATACAGTCTCAAGTCATGACTGTTTTTAGGCTACCGGTCGTATGGCCATAGAAATCTTATTTCAGTTTTGCGTGATGTGGTGGAGGTACTTCGGTTTTGAAAGAAACTGATGTGCACTTCTACGTTTTAAATAGGCCCAAAAGGTTGAAGAAAAGGCAATACAGAGAGAGACTTACAGTTGGGTTTGAGCGATGAGGTCTTTGGGGTTAAGCAAGTCAACACCAAGTTTTTGAAGGTTGTTCGATGAATTGCCATTTTGGTTATGGTCAACCAGAGCTAGCACAAAATTTTGTTTTCTTAAGGTCTAAGCCAAATCTTTTTTTTTTTTTTTCAGTTGTGCCATAGCTACTACATTACATGAGAGGCAGAACACAAGTGACAAATTGAGTACGTGTCACTCACTTGTTCCGCTACTTCAAGAAACAAAAAACATCACTCTTTGCCATGTAATAGTGTATGATCCGTGTACATCTTGGACCCCATGTTTTTCTACATTTGTCAAATGGTGATCATACCCTTCATTATTTCCTAATGCACCTCCGAAGCCCTTTTACTTCCATCGCTCCCATCACTGTCAAATTCTCTATTGGCTGCTGTTTGTGATATCATCTAGATGAACGTTGTTGATAACAACAGTGATAAAATATCATAACATCGATGTCATACTTCTTCCAATTCCTTTTTGAGGCCTGCTATGATTCGAAAATGTCTGCTGGCTATCCTCAAACATTTTGTTTCTACTAGAGCTTCCATCACTGAGATTGTGTATTTGACTTGTGTGTTTCTGTTTGATTGTTCATCAATGACTCAAATTTTTAAACTTTGGGCAGCTGCAGGCGCTCTCCACAATGAACGAAGCTAGTGAAAGAATGCAAACGAGCCTCGAATCATCGTAAACAAGGATAGCTCACGGCTCGGTAAGAATGCATCGACGAAAGAGGCCTAGCACAAACAATGCTCATCCTTTCATTAAGCATTCCATCTGCCATTTCCGAATCCTTCAACATGTCTTTCAATTTCCCATCTTTTCAATCAAACGATCGAGAGAATAATTTTTCAGGGCAATGCACCCGTCTTGGGCTCCAAAATCCAACTCACTCAGGGTGAGCCATTGGAGTGCCCCACGGACGCAGTTGGCCGAGCAACATATCAACAACCCATGCACCTGTGGGATAGCTCAACAGGGAATGTGGCAGATTTTGTCAGACATTTCACTTTTTCTATCAATTCCCATGGGAACTCTGATATTGCTAGTATGAGTACCTAGAGGGGGGTGAGTAGGTATACAAAGATTTTTCTTGTTGATTTCTGTATACTTGCGCAATACTTAGACAGTTGAAGGATTTGTGAAGAGTAATAATCAACGTAAGACTAAGTAAGGAAGAAGAGAATTAAACACGCGGTTTATAGTGGTTCGGCTTGATCCAAGCCTACGTCCACTCTTCTGCACTAACAGCCAATTCGGCTGGATTCCACTATGAACAAAGAGATGTTACAGTGTTGATCTTCCTTGATTTCTCGGTGTAGATGATCTACCACACTCGCTCAAGGTATCACCAAGTATAGACACTCTCTGTGTATACAATTTCGCTCGGCTCATGTATCGACTAATAATCAAGGTGCTTGAACTGGAATTTTTCTATCAATCACTCACTTAAACAACTAGAACGACTTCCTTTTTATACTCCTTTATGCCATCATACCGTTGACACTTACCAAAGGAATTCCTCCAATCTACCCGTTGGACGGAATCAATCAAGAAGATCATTCGAGCTATAAAAGGAACCTGACGATAGCCCATCAATCCTGTTCGCCCATACAATCAGGATCTTGGTTTCCAAGAATAGAACATTCCAAGAATACTTCGTCGACCATCGGATCTTCAATTGATCTTGATACGAACAGAAGAATCCGTTGTATTTATCCAGCCAAAAAGATCTTCTCCAGACGAAAGGATAAAATCCTCAACCATATACTTCGACTCTGGATTTCCTTCAATCCTGGATCGGACAGATTGTCAATGAGAATAGTCTTGAGTCTTGATTCTTGAGTCTTGAATCTTGAGTCGGTGATCCGAAAGTCTTCGAGACTTTAATACTAGACGATCTGGGCAGATATCCGGACTAGGCGAAAGAAACGTTTTGTCGACTTCAAAATATTCTCGGAATGATTTCTCCAACAATCTCCCCTTTTTGATGGTGACAAAACTTTCCTGTAGATTTGAACCACTTTGACCTACAAAAATATTTCTCAAGTAATATGGCAATCTCATAAAGATTTAACAAAACAACTAGACTCTGCATCCACAGAAAATTGGTTAGTCTTTCATGAGTAATACCATATAACAAAACTTGAAATGAATGCAAACAGTCAAGCATTTAAATCCACAGCCAATTCAGATGATTCAAGTTCATATCCAAGTTCACTCAAGTTAAAAAACAAACACATTCAAACAAATTTAAAGTCAAAGAAAGTTTTGGATGATTGGTTGGTTCAAATTGCTTTCTCCCCCTTTTTGTCAACATTAAAAAGGTGAGAAAGATGTCATGTCTGCTTGGGAATGCGCACAATCTGGAAATCCCCCATGGACTGGACTACTCCTTTGAGCTTCTTCAAGTCTTCCCTCAGTTGAGCTACCTCTTCTCCCTTGGCATTGGCTTGAAGTTGTAGAGCGAGGTCTTTCATCTTATTCTCCAGGGTAACTGAAGATGCTTGTCCAGCATTCTTCAAGGCTTGAATTTCATAGTCCAGAGCATATATCTGGCCACGCATTTCCAGAAGAATATCCATGATACGACGAAAATCTGCAGAATTATCCGTCTATGTACTAGCATTGGCTTTCTCAGATGGAATGAATGCAGACGATGGCGCTTCTGTAAAGTCTTGCAGATTTGGTTCGACGTATCGTGACCTTCTTCGGGCAATTGAGAAGCCTGAAATTCTTCCGTGCTTTGCTTGGAGATTGTCGTAGACCTTCACTATTGGCAGCATGAGGTGAGGACCTTTCTTGCTCGCCAACTCCCCCTGTCTCTAAGACATCAAAAGGGGAAGAGTGATGATCATGCTCTTTTGGGTCTTGATTCCCCTTCTCTCCAGATTCAGCTGCAGACTTTTCTTGCTCTTCTTCTCCTTCTTCTTCTTCAACTTCTTTCTCCTTCTCTCTCTGCTCTTCTTCTTCTCTGTTCTCCTGATGTTCTGTTGATTGGGGAACATAACGTCTTGTCCTTATCAAGGCAGTGATTGTAAGATCTTCCTCCTCCTCTTCATCTTCCAAGATGAGAGTTTTCTTCTTTTTTGTGGGAGCACCAATGGCTTCCTTTCCCTTTCTTTTTGAAGCAGACGGGCCAGGCTGGAGTCTTCACTCTGAATTTCTCCATTGCCTTAGAAAGTTCTTTCAGACGCATCTTTGTCAACATCTTTAAACCTACCACCATCTTATCACACGGTCGAACACAGAGAGTGTGTGGCGGTTCAATATTCAAGTGTCTGAAGATCCTGGTCACCAGACCTGGATAAGGCAATTGTCCCTTGTCTTTCGACATTGCTCTGTACATGTGAAAGAGAATAGTGTGAGGGAGAGAGAACTTCTTCCTTGAGTTGATTGCGTACATCAATTTTGCTTCGGAATTAGACACATCAGTCTTTGATGTAGACTTCGGCCTAATGCAATTGATGACAATTTTGTGCAACACAATGTTGATGGCACGCATCCTTGAATAGATGATTTTTCCCTCAATATCTCTATCCTCGACAAGATCCATTGTGGCACGAGCAACTGAGACTTTGACTGGTTGATATCGTGCTCGTTCAACTCCAAGTATGTCCGCCAACATGTCTACATCCAACACATAATCCTGATCTCGAACACTGAAAGATATTCTATTCGCATCGATAAAGCTAAGATTTGAATAGAAATATGCGATCGATTGTGCATATCCGTCCGTGATGTCAGTGCAAAAACGTTCCAGTTGAAGTAGACTAAACTTTTCCCTCAATTTCACATTCACAGCATCTAGGAAATCGAAGTCGACACTCCTAGGGTTTATCACCCCTCGTTTCAGCAGTTTGAAGAATAATGTTTCCCGTTCCTTTGATTTAAATAACTCCATCCTCTTTCCCTTCACCTTCGCAGCAACACCCAATCTCGGTTGAAAATCAGTGAACATTTTGTCATCGTCGTTCCCATCAATCAAATTTGGGCCCGACATCCGAGGGTCACTCGGAATATTTGCAAGCTCTTCCTCTGCTTTACCTTTGGGAGCAATTCCTAAATCCTCCATTTTCTTCAGAAAAATGTACTCATTCCCATAGTTCTTTTCTTTAACAAAATCATCCACATATTTCATCGGAGTCCCGTACTTTTCAATGCACGGTAGAGTTTGTAAATATAAGAGGTTTTGGACTCTTACGGTCTGCGTCCTCGATTACCTCTTTTTCTGGATGCTGACCCGCACCTTGTGGGGTAGAAGGCGTTGAGTGACGTGGTGGAGAATTAGTCGGGTTTTGATGCTGACTCGAAAGTTCTTCCTCTTCTGTGAGATCGAAGTGGGTAGGTCCCTCCTTCATCCTCTGTGGTCCCTGTGACGCGATTCTTGAGGACTTCCTTGAAGACGACATTCTTCTTGTCTCTAAAAGATTTCTTTGATGGCTTAGATGACAACTTTCTCGAGGATGAATTCGAAATAAAAACCAGTTTGAGAGGAGAATGCTTTTAGGGTTTTGAAGATTGAAAGTGAAAACTGTATATATATAACTCAGTTTTGAAAAGGGGAAGTTTAATCGGTACAAGGAAAGTGTACGAATACCTCTTTTCTAAATCAATAACTGCCAAAATTAAACCTTTTGAAAAGACAAGTTTTTCACGGAGAAAATAACTAAACGAAAGATCATACCTTTTCGAGTTTAGATAAAGTAACAACTTACAGTCTATAGTCATCAACGTCTGAGTCGTAGAGATTTGAGTCTGAGATATTTGAGTCTGACGGTTATCAACTTTCTGAGTCTGAAGGTTGGAGAGTCTCTAGACTTTAACTTCTTCGAGCTTCAAAATGTTGAGTCTGGAGCGGATAAAATCAAATTGATTTTTCTCCAAAGGCTTTGTGAATATATCCGCGAGTTGACTTTTTGAATCAACAAATTGAATCGAGATTTCTCCACTTTGAATATGATCTTTAATGAAGTGATGTCGAATCTCTATATGCTTTGCTCTTGAATGAAGAATTGGATTTTTGATGAGATTGATTGCACTGGTATTGTCACATTTGATTTCTGTGCATGAGTCTTCAATTCCGAAGTCTTGTAGCTGTTGTTTTATCCATAGAATTTGTGAACAGCAGCTTCCAAGAGCAACATACTCTGCTTCAGTTGTTGAGAGAGCTACAGTGCTTTGTTTCCTTGAAAACCAAGACACATCCTGCTTCCAAGCAAGCGGCAAGTTCCAAAGTACTCTTTCTATCGACTCTAGCGGCGCCGACGGATCTGCGTCGAATATCTCGGAAGATTAAAGTCTCCCTTCTTAGGATACCAAAGACCAATGCTTGAAGATGAAGCAACGTATTTAATAATACGTTTTGCAGCACTGAGATGGGATTCTCTAGGATCTGATTGAAACCTAGCACATATACAAACACTCAACAAAATGTCAGGTCTAGAAGCAGTAAGATAAAGAAGTGAACCGATGATGCTCCTGTACAGCTTTTGATCAACTTTCTTCCCTTCCTCATCTTTGTCTATCTTCAAAGAACTTGACATTGGTATATCAATCTTCTTGCAATTTTCCAATCCAAATCTTTTGACAAGATCATTAGCATATTTTTCTTGGAAAATAAAAGTTCATTCCTTCAATTGCTTTATTTGAAGGCCAAGAAAGAATGTTAATTCTCCCATCATACTCATTTCAAACTCATCCCGCATAGACTTAGAAAATTTCTTGCATAGACTTTCATTAGAGGATCCAAAAATAATGTCATCCACATATATTTGAACGAGTAAAAAGCTTTTGTTTTCCTTTTTGATAAATAAAGTAGTATCTACTTTACCTTTGACAAATCCGTTCTGTAATAAGAACTTACTTAGTCTCGTCGTACCAAGCTCGAGGTGCTTGCTTTAGACCATACGGGGCCTTTTTCATCGAAGGCGAGTCGGCTTCTTTGGGTCTTGAAATCCAGCGGTTGTTCCACATAAACTTCTTCTTGGATAAATCCATTTAGGAAAGCACTTTTGACGTCCATTTGGAATAACCTGAAATTTTTGTAACAAGCAAATGCAAGTAATAGACGAATAGCTTCTAACCTTGCTACGGAGCGTAAGTCTCATCATAGTCTATTCCTTCTTCTTGCGTGTATCCCTTGGCCACGAGTCTTGCTTTATTCCGTACGACTTTTCCCTTTTCGTTCATCTTGTTTCGAATACCCATTTGGCTCCAATAACAGTTTTACCTTTTGGTTTAGACGTCAATTCCCGGACATCGTTAATGTTGAACTATCTGAGCTCTTCTTGCATAGCTTCGATCCAGCTTTCATCAGATAAAGCTTCTTCTATGCTTTTGGGTTCAATTTCAGAGATGAGAGCAACAGCACTAGACTCTTCACGTCTTTTGGATCTGGTGCGAATTCCTTCATTAATTTCGCCGATAATGAGATCTTTAGGATGACTGGACTTGTGTTTCCAGTTACTGGTTGATTTCTCTGAATGATGATCTCTTTCTTTATTTGAATCTTCATGATCATTTTGACGTTGGTCTTCCAGAGTCTGAGATACTTTTTGAGTTGTAAGCTTTGGAAGGTCTGGAGCAGGTTCAGACTCTTCATTTTGAGTCTGACTGGATTCATCTTGCGTAGAGTCTTGAAATTTGATGTTCATTGTTTCCTCCACAGACTGGCTCTTCTTATTGTAGACTCTGTAGGCTTTGCTTGATGTAGAATATCCAAGGAAGATGCCTTCATCGATCTTTCTTCAAACTTACCAACTCGATCTTTTGCATTTTTCAATATAAAGCATTTGCAACCGAACACATGAAAGTATGAAACAATAGGCTTCTTACCTTTGAATAATTCATAAGGGGTTTTCTCAAGAATAGGTCTTAGGAAGACTCTATTGATGATATAGCATGCTGTTGAAATAGCTTCAGCCCAAAATCGTGAAGAAATTTTGCTTTCAATTAAAAGTGTTCTAGCCATTTCTTGAAGAGATCTATTCTTTCTTTCCACAACTCCATTTTGCTGAGGAGTGTTTGGAGAAGAGAATACATGATTAAAACCAGATTCATCACACAATTTTGTGAAATCTTGATTTTCAAATTCACCTCAATGATCTAATCTTATACTTGAGATAACACATCATTTTTCGTTTTGAACCTTTTTAGCAAATTTTTCAAAATACGAAAAGGTTTCTGACTTACTTGCAAGGAAATATACCCAAGTAAAGCAAGAGAAATCATCCACAATTACTAGGCAATATTTCTTACCTCCAATACTTTGAGTTCTGGTTGGTCCGAAGAGATCCATATGCAGTAACTGTAGTACATGATTAGTAGAGACATGATTTATTGGCTTAAATGAATTTCTTACATGTTTTCCCAAAATACGGGGTGCATGGATCGGACTTTTGATATGGTAATTTGGGTAGACCTCGAACAAGTTGCTTTAATGAGATTTTGGCTAATTGCTTCATATTGACATGGCCAAGCTTTCTGTGCCATAAGCTTGCTTCATCTTGAATTGAGATTAGACATTGTGATTCATTCAACTTCATGTCTAAGAGATAGATGTTTCCATGTCTTCGACCCATGAAGGACTGAGTAGAGTCTTTACTCATTCCACAGCAAATTCCTTCTTGAAAGGAGATCTTGAAACCAGTATCACACAATTGGCTAATGCTGAGAAGGTTATAGTTGAGTCCTTCTACTAGAGAAACATTGCTTATTGTGAGATTTCCAATTTTCACAGTTCCAAATCCCACGATGCTTCCTTTGCCGTTTCCTCCAAATGAAACATTTCCGCCGTTTACTTGAACAAGTTTAACGAAGCATTTTGAGTCTCCTGTCATGTGTCTTGAACATCCGCTGTCAAGATACCATTTTATCTTTTTCTTGACGGAGACCCGCATTTAAAAGAGAATCTCAAGTTTTCTTTGGTACCCAAATTTTCTTGGGTCCTTTGGTGTTAGTAGGATAAGCATTATTAGGCCATGCTTTCTTAACAAATAAGCATTATTAGTTTTCCAAACCATAGGACATTCTTTTTCAAAGTGATCCTTCTTGTTACATTTTGAACACCTTAGAGCATTTCGACCAACGAGACTTTACAAAAACTTTCTTGAAATGATTTTTGTAAGCCTCTCTCGATGGTCTTTTCTTAATTCTTTCTTTAACTTTAGGAAAATCAATCAAGGGAATTGTTTCCGCTGTCATGCCTAAACTAGACTTATTGAAGTAAGGTCTTTGAACGAAAGAACTTTTTCAAGCTTTTCGGATCCTATCGAAAACTTCTTTGAAATATTTGATAAGTCCGTTTTTAAGAAAACATTTTCTTTCAAAAGATCATCTTCTTTTTCTTTAAGAGCAGAAACATTTAGGTCTAGACTTTTAACTCTTTCTTCTAAAATGACTTCCTTTTGTTTTAGAGCTGAGTTTTCCTTTTTAAGTTCGAAATCCTTTTGAGAGAAGTCTTAAGACCCGAAACACGGTTCATCAATATATTTAGAGACTTTGACAGGAATTTTAAAATCACTTACCTCAAATTCACTGTCTGAGTCTGATCCAGAATCTGAGTCTAAGTCTGAATGTGCCATCAAACATATGTTGGCATATTCATTATCACTTTCTTCACATTCTGTATCACTCCAGGTTTCGGCTTTGAGAGCTTTTCGAAACTTCTCAGCTTTTCCTCTTTTCTTCTTGAGAAGAGGAGAGTTGGGTCGATGTGTCCCTTCTTCTTACATTCGAAGCAAACTACATCTTTGTTTGGTTCCTCATCATCAACAGAGACTTGGTCTGCTGTCTCACAAAACTTTGTTTCTTTGAGTTGAACCTTCTGCCTTTTCTATTCAGTTTTCTGAATCTTCTTATCATGAGAGCGAGCTCCTCATCGTTCATATCATCTTCGAATCTGCATCATCGAGTCATCATTTGATTTTAATGCAATAGATTTCTTACCTCTTGGATCTTCGTCTTCATTAATTCGTTCCACTTCATAAGACCGAAGGGTTCCAATTAGCTCGTCGACGAGATAGAGGCATAATTCTTTGCGTCTCTCTTATTGAAGTCTTTATATGATTCCAGTCCTTGGAGAGTCCACGCAGATAGCTTGTTCACCTTCATAGGATCAGAAATTTTTGTCCTTGGTTCTCAAGACCATTGACAATATCGTAAAACGACTAAACATGTCGTTATAGATTCTCCTGGTTTCATGTTGAAGGCTTCATATTGACCGAGGATAATGTTGATTCTAGTCTCATTCACTCGATCTGTTCCTTCATAGGTGATATGTAATCTATCCCATACTTCTTTTGCTGTAACACAAGAAGATATTCTGTTATATTCAGTTGGAGACAAGGCACAATATAAAGAGTAAATTGCTTTTGCATCGAGTGCTTGTCTCTTGTTTATTTCTTCCTGAGGCATTCCGCTGGCATCAAACGTTTCTTTCCTTCTTTCAGAGACTGATGCAGCAACAGGAGTGATTCCTCTTTCCACAACATCCCATTCCAGAGGATCCTTGGATCGTAGGAAAGCTTTCATCTTGTTCTTCCAGATGTTGTAATCCTTTCCGTCAAAGTAGGGTGGTCTGGTATTGCTTTGCCTTTCCATCAGCCCTGGTGCTAGCATACTAGCCATGGATCTTTTACTCTGAAGTAAAACACTTCAAACAAAGTAAGAACACAGGCTCTGATACCAGTTGATATTGCTAGTATGAGTACCTAGAGGGGGGTGAATAGGTATACAAAGATTTTTCTTGTTGATTTCTGTATACTTGCGTAATACTTAGATAGTTGAAGGATTTGTGAAGAGTAATAATCAACGTAAGACTAAGTAAGGAAGAAGAGAATTAAACACGCGGTTTATAGTGGTTCGGCTTGATCCAAGCCTACGTCCACTCTTCTGCACTGACAGCCAATTTGGCTGGATTCCACTATGAACAAAGAGATGTTACAGTGTTGATCTTCCTTGATTTCTCGGTGTAGATGATCTACCACACTCGCTCAAGGTATCACCAAGTATAGACACTCTCTGTGTATACAATTTCGCTCAGACTGTATCGACTAATAATCAAGGTGCTTCAGACTCTGGAATTTTTCTATCAATCACTCACTTAAACAACTAGAACGACTTCCTTTTTATACTCCTTTATGCCATCATACCGTTGACACTTACCAAAGGAATTCCTCCAATCTACCCGTTGGACGGAATCAATCAAGAAGATCATTCGAGCTATAAAAGGAACTCCGACGATAGCCCATCAATCCTTCGCCCATACAATCGGGATCTTGGTTTCCAAGAATAGAACATTCCAAGAATACTTCAAATCGACCATCGGATCTTCAATTGATCTTGATACGAACAAAAGAATCCGTTGTATTTATCCAGCCAAAAGATCTTCTCCAGACGATAGTATAAAATCCTCAACCATATACTTCGGCTCTAGATTTCCTTCGTCCTTTGGATCGGAAAGACTGTCAATGAGAATAGTCTTGAGTCTTGAGTCTTGATTCTTGAGTCTTGAATCTTGAGTCTGGTGATCTGAAAGTCTTCAGACTTTAATACTAGACGATCTGCAGATATCCAGACTAGACTGAAAGAAACGTTTTGTCAGCTTCAAAATATTCTGGAATGATTTCTCCAACAAACTCCTCCCGCGCTGATGGTTTGGTTTTCTTTCTTGCTCCTAATGGATCGCAGATCCCTGAACACTCACCAGTTCCACTCCAAATACCAACTCTAGTAATGCATTTGTTGCGGTGGAGTTTGATACTTTCTATGACCGTGCATGGGATCCACAATGTGATCATGTCGGAATCGATGTAAACAGCCTGGATTCTGTCAATGAAACTTGTGTATCATGGATGGATTACAACATATTCCATAATAAAGAACTTCATGCTCAGGTCACATACAATTCTAGAGAAATGAGCTTGAGTGTTGTTTTTGGAGATAATGCGATAATTCTACCGCCTTTACTATCGGCCACTCAACTCCGACGGCGTACTTGCCGAATGGGTGGTTTTGGTTTCTCGGCATCGACAGGCGGTCTCTTGAGGCTCATACTATTTTATCATGGGAATTCAACTATTCTCTGCAAATCCTCGACACACCTTCAGGTATTATGACTCGAGGACAAAAGATCAAGTCGTGGGCAAGGGGGGTTATCTTAAGCTTAAGCCCTTTGGTGTTGCTTATCCTTGTTGCAGGATTTGGCTGGTATTATTATAAGCTAGAGAGAGAGAAAAATGGTCAAAGTGGGGGAGGAGATGATGTTCTTGGGATTGATGAAAGATTTGAACAGTCGAAGGGACCCAAGAAGTACTCCTACAGGGTCTTGGCCATGGCGACTAACAACTTTTCCAATACCCGGTTGCTCGGGGAAGGGGGTTTTGGAGAAGTGGATGAAGGCCACCTCGCTGATGAAAATTCCCATGTCGCTATCAAGAAGATCACTCCGGAGTCCAACCAAGGTTTAAAGGAGTATGCGACCGAAGTGAAGACCATTAGAAATCTTAGGCATACAAATTTAGTGGAGCTCCTTGGCTGGTCTCATGAGAAAGAGAAGTTCCTCCTTGTGTATGAGTTCATGTCTAATGGTAGCTTAGACTCTCATTTGTTCAAAGATAAAGCACTGCTGACATGGGGAAAGAGGTACAGTATCGCTTAAGGCATCGCCTTAGGGCTGAAATACTTGCATGAGGATTTGAAACAATGCATTGTGCATAGGGATATAAAGTCTAGCAATATCCTACTCGATGCACAATTTGAGGCTAAATTGGGTGATTTTGGACTGGCTCGAATAGTCAACCATGCCAAAGGTTCACAAACAACTCTGTTGGCTGGGATTATGGGATATTTGGCCCCAGAATGTATCTATACAAGTAGGGCAAGCAAGGAAACTGATGTCTATAGCTTCGGAGTTGTCCTCTTAGAGATAGCATGTGGAGGAAAAGCTATCGAATTGAGAGCATCAGAAGACCAAATCCAACTTGTGGAGTGGGTCTGGGAGCTCCATGGAATTGGAAAGCTATTAAATACAATGGATCCGAAGTTAGGAGAAAATTTTGATGCGAGAAAAATGGAGTGCTTGATGATTGTAGGCCTTTGGTGCACTCATCCCGACCCTAAAGAGCGGCCTCCAATAAGCAAAGTAATAACCTTTTTGAACTTTAACGCTTCACCACCCATTCTGCCGCCAAAGTTGCCCATCCCGACATATATCATTCCTCCATCTCCTATGCCTGAACTGTCCCACCTTTCGTCGGCCAGAAAGGAAAGTATTGAACCACCGAGCGCTTCCGGTACTCAGTCTCGCACTTACTAACTTTTCCTAGGAATCTTCCATTTTAACTTCTTCTGCATTACATGCATACAAGCATGCTTTTAATTGTTCGTCTCTGTACGCTCTTTATGATTGGATTTTTCATTTTGAAGGAATTATAAGAAAGATGGATAGCATGGTCTATTTCAGTGGCTATAACCCTATTACTCATCCAGGATTTCGTAATTTGCGCCATGCGAAATTATGTAAGTAGGTTTCTTCTTCATCCTACTTTTATGGGAAAATACAGTTCCAATGTCCATGTTAGCGATATATGGGAGATTCGGTATATTTCCCTTAATTGATCCTGATTGATTGTTGATATTTTGCTAAATAGATCCATGTACCCACTCATTTGATAATGAACGGAATCTTACATTTTTCTTTCTTGTATCCCAATTCTCAACTTGATGTCAGAGTCCTATTGTTATTTGAGGAAGCATCCATCGAGTCTATTTCGTAACAACGCCAACTATATTGATTGAGTTTCTCCTTGATAATCATAACGACTATGGCCGCATCGGCTGTATTGCTCCGATTTCTCCACCAAGTCTGTAGCTTTAGTTGTTGTTCGAGGCTATCTTGATGTTCATTTCGGAAGAATAGACGCCACCACTAGACTTGCCGCAATCGGGCGAGATAGTTCTTGAAAATTTGTCATAGACGGTTAATGGATGTAGCCTCATGCGCCACCATATGTGTCACGCCTCGAACCCCGAGCACGTGCCCATCCCTATCTGGTCGATAATAATTTGTGACTTCCCAGGACGAGTCGCCGACCCATTCCCTTTTATTGCACATGCGGAAGCAAAAAGAAATCCCCTGGCAGTAATCATCTCGGGATAGAAAAGCAGGACAATAGATTCACAAACAAACATGCTTTTATATATACACTAAGTCATGTACAAAAGTCTATGGCCAAAAGACTACAAAAGACTGGCCTTCCAAAAAGAAGCGGTCCTAACTAACCTATGCTTCCGATCACCTTCTCTTAGCTCCAGGTCCTCCATTCAACGACCTTGAAAATGTTGTCCCACAACGGGGTGAGATATCATCTTAGCGAGTCTAAGCTCTAAACCCCAATCAGGAGGGAAATACGCCCAGAAGTGTCATACTCACACAATCACACAATCAATGAAACTTACCTCGTCTCAGATTCACCCTGCAGATCAGTACAATTTACATCCTGGACAACATAAAAGCATGAGCAACAATAAGCTCCAATAACTGAAACACTACACTCAATTAATCATGCGTTCCTAGTTTTGATCTTGGCATATAGCATGGCCTACTCTCAGTTCGGCGGTCTTCTGGTATTACCAGGCATCGTCTCACCCCATTAAGCATGGCAAGTCTCTTTATTAGATGGCTTTCCCAAAGGGGCATAGGGTCCAGAATCAACTGCGACCGGCTTCCCGTTGTCCGGGGGTATCCCAAATAAGGATAACATCCAGTTCAACAGCCCGGGACGATTTTTCTTAACCATCACACGATCATTCAAATATGGCCCATGGCACTGTGCATTGCACTCAAATGCTTCAATTAAAATGGTGAGCCTGGCCTTTTTCTTCGTATTAGAAATTCACATGAAATTACTCGTGTGTGGGTACACGGTCAACTTGATCTAGAAAAATTGATATTCATCCTTTTTGAAATCCCACTATTTCATATAGTACTAAAAACCATTTTCGGTGTCAAAACCCGACACCTGGGATGTTTTGAATAAATATTGGAAATTCACAATTTTTGGAATTAAATACCAAAAATGCAATCAACATTCAATTTGCATAATTCAACACTCAATTGTAGAAATTAACCACACCATTGCAATCAGCACGAAATTTTGGTCACCGGCTATCTCGGCCTAATTTCCGAAAAAATAATTAATAATTAAATAATTACTGAAATTAATTAAATAAATCAATTTAAATTCTAAAAATAATAACCTAGGCCAGAATCATTAAATTAATAACCAATACGGACTCGGAGAAATTCCGGAACCCTACTAGATAAACAAGTACAATTTATTTAAGCCTTAGCTAAATCATGCTAACTACCTAACATGCTCAATTAAATAATTCAATTTCTAATTTAATCTAACTAACCACCTAATTCATAATAAAATAAATCTAACACCCCTTAAACGTTATTAGCCTACTAAGCAGAGTTTAGAATATAAACTCATCGGTTAATTGCGGAAACCGGTTCACCGCGACGACGACGTGACGGCGGCCGAAATCTAAATTTTCGACGGCGTTGGCAGACTTGGGCTGGGCCTAAAATGGGCCCAACAAATCTCAACCCAAATTTGAGATGTGTTTTCAACTTGGGAACGGGCTGAAGTTGTTGGACTGAAATTGGAAGTGAACTACTGATGGACTGAACATAATGGGTCTGCTGGACTAATTTTGTTGGGCTTCAAGGCTGAAGTTCACGAGTGACAGCTTGGGCTACTGCAGGAATTCTATGGACTCGTGGGCTGGGCTATGGGCTGGTGTGCAAGCAGGGCCAGGCGAGAGAAGCATCAAAGGAGGGAAGTTCGCTGGACTGCCAGCTTCGGTGAGGAAAGGCTGAAGATGCGGACGAAGGAAGCAGCAGGAGCTGCTGTTGGGGAAGACCACGCGGACGTGAGAGGTGGCAGCTGGGACGTTGCTGGCGCGAGTGAGCTGGCCGATTGCTCGATGAAGACACACGGTAGTAGAGTCAACAAAGCAGGAACTCAGCTGACTTTGGTGGGCTTTGGAGATGGCATCGCGGCAAGACCGAAACTGTTTCGGTGGAGAAGCTGGTGGGGGCTTCTTCAGACGGTGGTAGCTCGGCAAAATTGAAGACGCGTGGGCCTAGGTCTTCGGTGGTGTTGAGCTGTAGCAACTGGAGACGTGGGCGTTGAATTGAAGAAAGCTGAGTAGGTCTTCTTTCTTAGCGGTTGACCGGGCCTGGAGACGACACAGGATGCGGCAGCTAGCTCAAAGGGGATGAAGTAAGGAGCTTCGAATGATACAATCGAAAGAAAGCAGAGACAGAGGACTTCGGCTGAGCTGCATGCGGTGGGGAAATTGGGATAAGCTTCAAATGGAATGATGAAAGTGACGTGAAGCAGCTGGCAGAGATTGCCGAGGAAGCCATCGTGCGGAAGAGTCAACAATCCCTATCCACTTAATTTATTACTTTGTCTCCTTTTACTTTCCTTGATTACTAATCCACCACTTATCCAATTTAAAGCCCAAAATTACTTTCTTCCTCTAGATTCTAATTTCATTCAATTTTGAGCTTCAATTTCGTCAACAATTTTCCAAATGCAACGTCAAATATTGATGTAGAAAAGCCACAAAATTTCTACAAGTCTCCTTCGCCATGTAGCTCGATTTGCAAGTAGAAAATCTCTTCAATTCGGTCAATCCAAATTTCTATTATTTTTCCGCGACGTCCAAATCGATATTCCGTAAAAACCTCGGAATCTCTGAAAATTCTTCGGAGAATGAATCAACGTTCCTCAAATAGCTCATGACACCACAGAACTTTCAATTTCTGAAATTGGGTTCAAATTTGCGGTTAATTTCACTCCAACGTGCTTTTAGCGTGACCTAGTCTATTGGGTAGCTTTAAGGAATTTTTAGTGCAATTGACCCGTGATCGATTTATCTCGAGTCACAATGTACATCTTTGACACATTGACAACTCTTGATTGTCGTGAAAATCTCGATGTTTCAATTACGGGCACCGGGTACAAAATGATAGAAAATCAATTTAGTGCCGATCGATGAGAATTTTTCAATCAAGTGGAATCACCCACAATTTGATCACATATCTCAGTCGAATCGACCTATCTCTGATTTCCAATCGATCTCTGACAGTGCCGTAACGACCCTTGTAGATCAACACGGTCAAGCAATCGATTTTTGGTCGAATTCTCA
The DNA here is from genome assembly GCA_016097615.1 of Eucalyptus dawsonii. NCBI lineage: Eukaryota > Viridiplantae > Streptophyta > Magnoliopsida > Myrtales > Myrtaceae > Eucalyptus > Eucalyptus dawsonii. The sequence continues at coordinate 15,868,039 of CM027877.1, read as the reverse complement.
AGTCCAATTGCATTTAGATTCCCTAATTGCTTCCCTAGATAGTCCAATTATCTCATGAGTGATCAGCTCAGAGAATAGCACTATTAGCGTTTTGATGAAATGCCCGATTTCTTTAATCGAAAATAAATTTCGAAAATTAAGGCTGTCACAACTCTTTCCCTTTTATAAAAATTTCGTATTCGAAATTTAGACCTATTACAAGACTTGATCAAAAAGGTGAGGGTACAATTCTCTCATTGATTCCTCAGTCTCCCATGTCGCTCTTCTGTACTGTGGTGTTGCCAGACCACTTTGACCAAAGGAATAGTCTTTGTACGCATAACTTGTTCTTTACGATCGACAATATAAACCGAGCTTTCGACGTATGTCACACGGTCATCCACATCCAATTCCTCGAAATTGAGCACGTGAGTTTAGTCAGGCTCGTACTTCCTTAATATCAACACATGAAAAACGTCATGCACTTGCACCAATCTTGGCGACAATGCAAGACGATACGCTAGGTTCCCGATTCTTTCAAGAATCTTAAACGGATCTACGTACCTCGGACTCAATTTGCCTTTCTTACCAAAGCGCGAAATTCCTCTCATTGGTGACACTTTCAGAAAAACGTGATCACCAACTTGGAACTCTAAAGACCTTCGATGCTTATCTGCATAACTTTTCTGCCTGCTCTGCACTGTCTTTAATCTGCCTCTGATCACTGCCACAACATCTACTGACTGCTGAATCAACTCTGGGCCTGTTATCTTCCTTTCCCCAACTTCATCCCAACACACTAGTGTTCTGCACGCTCGGCCATACAACGCTTCGAATAAAGCCATCTGGATGCTCTGCTGATAACTGTTATTGTAGGCAAACTCCACCAGGTGAAGCTGATCTTCCCAACTTCCTTTGAAGTCTATTACGCAAGCTCTCAGCATGTCCTCAAGAGTCTGAATTGTCCTTTCAGATTGACCATCCGTTTGAGGATGATATGATGTACTTTACTGAAGCTTTGTACTTAAAGCACTCTGCAAGCTCTTCCAAAAAGTAGAAGTAAACCTCGGGTCTCTATTTGAAGTTATCGTAACTGGCACTCCATGCATATGAACCACCTGACGCACATACAAGTCTGCGTGTCTATCCAGACTCAGGTCCTTTCGTACTGCAATGAAGTGAGCCAACTTTGTTAGCTTGTCGACCACTACCCAAATTGAATAATTTCTTCTTTGACTTCTTGGTAGTCCAATCACGAAGTCCATTGTGATGTGCTCCCATTTCCATTCTGGGATCGCGAGAGGTTGTAGAAATCCTCCTGGCTTGCAATGATGGGCTTTTACTTGATGACATGTCAGACACTTGACCACATGTTTGGCGATGTCCGCCTTCATACCTGACCACTAATAGTGTTGACGCAAATTCTAATACATTTTAGTGCTTCCAGGATGAATGCTATAACTGCTACGATGTGCTTCAGATAAAATTTCTTCTCTAAGCTCTACATCGTTAGGTACAACCAATCGTCCTTGGAACCTCAATGTTCCGTCCTCAGAAATCGGAAAGTCAGCTTTTCTCTTATCAGTATTCTCTTGTAGGATCTTCTGAATATCTTGATCTGTCGATTGAAGCGTCTTAATTCTAATTTGCAGTTCCCGCTCAATTTTGAGGGTGGCCATAAGATTTGAAAGGTGGCCTACCTTAAATTTTAAAATCAAATCTCTAGCCTTCTCGATTAAAGTCCATTCCTTAAGTACCATCTGTGCAACTAAGGACTTTCGACTCAGTGCATCAGCGACCTTGTTCGCTTTTCCGGGATGATATAAAATATCACAGTCATAGTCCTTCAGCAGTTCCATCTAGCGACGCTGTCTTATATTCAACTCCTTCTCAGAGAATAGATACTTGAGACTTTGATGGTCAGTGAAGATCTAGAATTTTTCTCCGCATAAGTAATGCCTCTAAATCTTCAAAGCGAAAATGATTGCTGCGAGTTCTAAGTCATGCGTCGGGTAATTTTGCTCATGAGGTCTCAATTGATGGGACGCGTATGCAACAACTCTGCTATGTTGCATTAGTACGCAACTCAGTCCCCTGAACGACGCATCACTACAGATCTCGCACCCTCCAGGACTAGATGGTATGTTCAGCACAGGTGCGGTAGTTAGCTTTTCCTTAAGCTCTTGGAAACTACGCTCGCACTTGTTTGTCCAGATAAACTTTTCTTCCTTCTTTAAGAGTCGAGTCATAGGCGATGCTAACACTAAAAACCCTTCTACGAACCTTCTGTAATATCCTGCTAAACCCAGAAAACTTCTGATCTCAGTCACTGTAGTAGGTCTTGGCCAATTGATCACTGCTTTTATCTTGCTTGGGTCCATGGAGATTCCTTCTCTTGAAATCACGTGACCTAGGAAAGCAACACGAGTCAACCAAAACTCGCACTTGCTAAACTTAGCATACAGTTCATGAGTCCTTAGAGTCTGCAGTACTAGTCTCAAATGTCCTTCATGCTCCTCTGGACTTCTAGAGTACACCAGAATATCATCGATGAATATGATCACAAATTGATCCAGGTATTCTTTGAACACTCGGTTCATTAGATCCATGAAAGCAGCTGGAGCGTTCGTCAATCCAAATGGCATGACGGTGAATTCATAATGACCGTACCGAGTACGAAATGTTGACTTTGGAATGTCTTCTTTTATGATCCTCAGTTGATGATATCCCGTCCTTAGGTCGATCTTCGAAAATATTGACGCTCCTTGCAATTGATCAAACAAGTCATCAATTCTCGGGAGTGGATACTTATTCTTGATTGTCACTTGATTGAGTTGTGGATAGTCAATGCACAAGCGCAATGAACCATATTTCTTTTTCACGAACAGAACTGGTGCTCCTCAAGGTGATGCACTAGGGCATATGAATCCCTTATCCAATAATTCCTACATATGTACCTTTAGTTCTTTCAATTCTAATAAAGCCATCTGGTAAGGAGCCTTAGAGATTGGCTCTGTCCCGGGGGCTAACTCAATCACAAACTCTATTTCTCTTTCTAGCGGTAGACCTGGTAATTCTTTCGGGAATACATCTGAAAATTCTTGAACCACTGCGATATCTTCTATCTTTAGCTCTTCAACCACAACAGTTGCCAGATAACCTTGACAACCCTCACCTAACAACCGAGTTGTCTCTAGTGACGAGATTAGGGAAATCAAGGGTCCTCCTCGACTCCCAATAAACTCGAAACTTTCACCCTCTAATGGGTTAAACTGGATTGTCTTGCGATAACAGTCTAGCTTAGCTCGTTGCTTGGTGAGCTAGTCCATGCCAATTATCAGGTCAAAGTCATACATGGCTAGGACTATCAAGTCTATCTTCCCTTCTCGCTCACCAATCGCTAACGTGCAACCAAGACAACCCATTGTAGCTAACACCTTATCCTTTAATGGTGTCGATATACTAATCACTGATTCCAACAACTCAGGAATTAATCCTATCAACTTAACATACCACTCAGCTATCAATGAATGAGTTGTACCAGGGTCAAATAAAGCTTAAGCAGCATGGTTATTAAGTGAAACAGTACCTGTAATCACATTAGGCGCATCCTCCGCTTTTCCTCTTGTGATCGCGTAAGTTCTTCCCTAAGTTGGAGGCCTAAGTAGTCCACCCTGCTGTACAGTTGGTGGCGGTAGTCCTTGGTTTTGATTCATCTGTGGCGGTGGCGGCAACTGCGGCGATCCCATTGGTCTCCTAGGACAATTTTTGGTGATGTGACCCTGCTAGCCACACTCAAAACAAGCACCCGGCCTAGAGTGGCACAGGGTCGACCCATGTTGCTTTCCGCAGAAGTGACATGCACCATTTTGTCTCCATGTTGATTTTCCTATTCCACCCTTCCTGTTGGGTGAGGCGGGGTATCTTCCTCCAGTCATCGATCTTTTCCCAAACCGATTTCTATCTTGGTTTGAACCAAACCGCGACCCAGATGCGGCGGCTCGTTCATTCAGATTTTTCTCAATCAGTTGAGCTCGTCCATACAGCTCATTATAGTTCTTTATATCCAATGGCACCAGTGGATCTTTCAGTTCTGGTTGGAGGCCATCTATAAACCTCATTGCCTTCTCCTCGGGATCCTGGATCAACCTAGGAGCATACTGTGAAAGCTCAGCAAACTTTGCCTCGTATTGGTCCACAGTCATTGGACCTTGGCGGAGGCGCATAAATTCCGCCTTCTTTAATTGCTTGGCACAACTGGAGAAGTACTTGTTATTGAATGCTCTAACGAAGACGTTCCACACTGGGACTATGCCTTCCGGGAATACTTCTCTCCTGGTGGCTCTCCACCAAGTACTTGCAACTCCCTGCATTTGATATACCGTAAGGGTAACCTTCTCTTATTCAGAGCACTTCAGTAGCTCAAATGCTTTTTCCAGTTCTTTAATCCAACGGGTCGCAACCTCGGGATCTCCTGTCCCGGTGAACTTTGGTGGTTGCAGCTTCAGGAAATGCTCAACAAGCTTATGAATCGGTCTGTCTACAACTACATTCTCTTCTGGAACTTCACCTTGTGCGGTAGCGGTTGTGGCAGCTTGGTTCTGGGCCTGTTGCCCCATCAGATTACCAACAGTCTGGAGCACTTGCATGATCCCTTCGAATCTGGGATCACCAGGGGCTGCTACCCTGACATCAACCGGTGGAACTGGCGGTGATGCTACCCCACTCGTGCTAGCCTCAGCTTGCGCTCTACCTCGGCCGCCTCGAGCACTGCCTCTTGTCGGCGTTCTAGCCCGAGTCATTGAGGATAAGGTCCTCTACCTAGGAGTTCTCGGCTCTTGATCACTCATACTGTAGACATTCTACAACACCTGTTTCCAATTCCATACCGAAATAGAAACTGAGTGATTTCACAATCAATTTACCAAACAGCTATCAGTCACATGCATCAGCATAATATAAAAGCCATTCCTACTAACTATCCCAAGAACCCATCATACCTTATCACTCCAAATACAAACCTTGCTCTGATACCATAAAAAGGGGATGTCATGCCCCGAATCCCGAGCACGTGCCCATCCCTATCTGGTCGATAATAATTTGTGACTTCCCAGGACGAGTCGCCGACCCATTCCCTTTTATTGCACATGCGGAAGCGAAAAGAAATCCCCTGATAGTAATCATCTCGGGATAGAAAAGCAGGATAATTGATTCACAAACAAACATGTTTTTATATATATACGAGTCATGTACAAAAGTCTATGGCCAAAAGACTACAAAAGATTGGCTTTCCAAAAAGAAGCGGTCCTAACTGATCTATGCTTCCGACCACCTCCGCGCAACTCTAGGTCCTCCACTCGACGACCTTGAAAATGTTGTCCCACAACGGGGTGAGATATCATCTCAGCGAGCCTAAGCTCTAAACCCCAATTAGGAGGGAAATACGCCCAGAAGTGTCATACTCACACAATCACACAATCAATGAAACTTACCTCGTCTCAGATCCACCCTACAGGTCAGTACACTTTACATCCCAGACAACATAAAAGCATGAGCAACAATAAGCTCCAATAACTTAAATGCTACATTCAATTAATCATGCGTTCCTAGTTTTGATCTCGGCATATAGCACGGCCTACTCTCAGTTCGGCGGTCTTCTAGCATTGCCAGGCATCGTCTCACCCCATTAAGCACGTCACATCTCTTTATCAGACGGCTTTCCTGAAGGAGCATAGGGTCTAAAATCAACTGCGACATGGCATTGCACTCAAATGAGACAATCGAAAGAAAGTAGAGACAGAGGACTTCGGCTGAGCTGCATGCGGTGGGGAAATTGGGATAAGCTTCAAACAAAATGATGAAAGTGACGTGAAGCAGCTGGCAGAGATTGCCGAGGAAGCCACCGTGCGGAAGAGTCAACAATCCCTATCGACTTAATTTATTACTTTGTCTCCTATTACTTTCCTTGATTATTAATCCACTGCTTATCCAATTTAAAGACAAAAATTACTTTCTTCCTCTAGACCCGAATTTCATTGGATTTTGAGCTTTAATTTCGTCAACAATTTCCCAAATGCAACGTCAAATATTGATGTAGAAAAGCCACAAAATTTCTTCAAGTCTCCTTCACCATGTAGCTCGATTTGCAAGTCTAAAATCTCTTCAATTCGACCAATCTCAAATTCTATTATTTTTCTGCGACATCCAAATCAATATTCCATAAAAACCTCGGAATCTCTGAAAATTTTTCGGAGAATGAATCAACGTTCCTCAAATAGCGTGACACCACTGAACTTTCAATTTATGAAATCGGGTTCAAATTCGCGGTTAATTTCACTCCGGCGTGCTTTTAGCGTGACCTAGTCTATCGTGTAGCTTTTAGGAAGTTTTAGTGCAATTGACCCGTGATCAATTTATCTCGAGTCACAATGTACATCTTCGACACATTGACAACTCTCGATTGTCGTGAAAATCTTGAGGTTTCAATTACGGGCACTAGGTACCAAAACGACAGAAAATCAATTTAGTGCCGATCGATGAGAATTTTTCAATCAAGTGGAATCACCCACAATTTGATCACATATCTCAGTCAAATCGACCTATCTCTGATTTCTGATTGATCTCTGACGGTGCCATAATGACCATTGCAGATCAACACGGTCGAGCAGTCGATTCTTAAGTCCAATTGCATTTAGATTCCCTAATCGCTTCCCCGGATAGTCCAGTTATCTCGTGAGTGATCAGCTTAGAGAATAGTACTATTAACGTTTCGATGAAAGGCCCGATTGATTTAATTGAAAATAAATTTTAAAAATTCAGGATGTCACAATATGTCGCTGCATTTCGGTGCTTCGATGCATTTTGGTGGTTTATTTTGAAAACAAATACCATTATCAGAATTACCGTGGCCAATTGAGCTGGCCTGTGAAATTTTGCCGCCAAACATTGCCGATGGCGCCACCAAAAGCCACTAGGCAACCTCACGCGCCACCATATACCGCCTTATATCAATGCCATTCCGACGTATTTTGGTGTTTTCTTTCGAAAAACAAACACCACCACTGCCAATCGAGCCAGTCTGAAGTCACTTTGCGTCATATCCACGCGCCCCACCAGAGCTGCATGTGCTAGCACGCACTTAGACGCACCTTCCATGTGTTGACATCATCATTGATGTCATCTACCAGGTCAACATTGTCGTGTCACCTTTTACCGCGGCAAAGTCACGTTAGCCTCTGACCAATGACTGTTGACCAAGGCCGTTCATCGTTGTTCGGCATTAACCAAACCGGTTCAATCACTTTTTCGACCGTTTCAACTTGCTTTTGGCCGATTCTTTATTTTTTTTCAACTGATTCTTCTAAATTAACAGGGATAATACCTCTTAGCAGACTTAAGTATTTTGGCATACTAAGTCCATATTTGGCCTTTTTTTTTTCCATATTTGCTCTCTAGGTATTGATTTTTTCACATTCCTTATACAAACCGTAGTGTTTATACAATAGATAAATTTTGTAATCATTGTTGCTAACGTGGTCATATGACGTTAAATTGCTATTGATTACTATGACATCCCGATTTTCTATTTTTGGTTTCAATTGAATAAGTCAGGCATTTTATCTTCGCCCTTATAGCTCTCTCTCTGAGTTAGCCACTCACGAGATAACTAGTTTATCAAGTGAAACTGCTAAGAAATCTAAACACAATAGACTTGAGAATTCGACCAAGAACTGACTGCTCGACCGTGCTAATTTGCAAGGGTCATTATGGCACAAATCGATTAGAGACCGGAGATAAGTCGATTCGACAGAACCATGTGATTAAATGTGGGTGATTCCACTTAATTGCAAAATTCCGATCGATCGGCACTAGACCGATTTCTCTATCGTTTTGATACCCTGTATCCATATTTGAAATCTCGAGATTTCTACGACAAGCAAGAGTCACCAATGTGTCGAAGATGCACTTTGTGGCTTGAAAATAATCAACCACATGTCAATTGCACTGAAAATTCCTAAAAACCACCCGGTAAATTAGGATGTGCTAAAGTCGCGCCAGACTGAAATCAATCGAGAAATCGGACCCGATTACAGAAATTGGAAGTTTTGTTGAGTCACAATTCATTTTGGGAACATCAACTTATCATCAGAAGATTTTTCTACAAACCGAGATTTTTGGCAGAAAAGCAAAGTAAGGCCGTTTTGTTCGGGATTGTTAAAGGGTTGTTTTTGATTGAATATTCGGGATGCAAGTTAGATCATTTGATGGGAAAAAGTCATAAGAAGGATGAGGACATGGGTTGATTTAATTGAGCTTCAATTGGATGGAATTGAGTGAGAATTGATTGGATTTGATGTACAAATACTCAAAATTCGTATGCCATTGGACAAGAGGCATTTTGGACCTATTGGAAGAGAGTAGAGAAAGATTGGAGGTGAGTGGATGATGATGTCATATGAGGTCATGGTGGGCCATGTTTGTGAGACAAAAGAGAGAGAAAGTGGTCCCCTCCTCTCTCTCTCTCTCTCTCTCTCTCTCTCTCTCTCGATCGCAACTTCTCTCCTCCCTCTTCTTTCGGTTTAACACCCAGAAAACGCAAAGGAGAAGCCACATGTCGCTTGGAGCAGTCGCACTCACACACCACCACCGTTGCCGTTCGTCCCCACTCAAGGCCGTTGCTTCTCGCCATTGCTCTACACGCCTTCATTTCCCTTCTCCCTCTCCCGTCGCTACCTTTCTCTCTATCTCTAGTTGCTGCTCAAAGACCCAGCAAATCTGAGGAGATGCCGGAGCAGCAAGCTAGCTGCTGGACCGCTGTCTCATGCCTTCGCTCTCCGTCGTTCACCGCCGTATTGCATGCTGTCACCTCACCACTGCTTTGCCCATCTCAGTCTCCATCTTGTCGGCTCCTCTGTTCCAGCGGCCATTTCAGATCTGGTGAAGCTCAGCCGGAATCGTCCAGCCCACCTCCAGCCTCCGCGAGACCCCACTGTTGGATGCACGGCATTGCTACAGCTCCTTCGCCCATTCCCAACCCTAACTAGCCTCGAATCTGCTCCTTCTTGTCCCCAAACTGCAACTAGAAAAATGGGTATCACAGCGAAGGTTTGGCCCGTTTTGCCGGGATGGCTGGTCCTTAGAGTTTCATGCTAATCGCAACAGTGCGGTCAGTTTGTGTTAATTTTATGTTTAATTGAGAAATTGTGTAAATTGATAATTATGGTTAATAATTTTAAAAGTTATAGTTAATACCCGGTGTTGGTTTATAGCACCATAATTGGTTTGTAGGACCAGTTTGTATCGATTGATTGAACGGTTGTTTATGTGGAGTTTTATTCCAAGGATGTTTAATGCTAGTATTCGATTGGTTGTTGATTGTGAAAGGTTATGAGTAATTTAGAAAATCATCGAAGTTCGGTTGTGCCCTATTGGGCCGTGATATACCACTGAATTGGGAATCAGTCGTGCTCACTGGGGTTGTGATTTGCCATCTGATAGAGGTCGGGCCTGCTAGGCCATGATTACCACTTAATAGAGGTCATGCCTTTTATGGCTGTGAACTGCCACCTATGAAAGGTTGCCCTCGTTGGGCCGTGATTACCACCTAATAGAGGTCGTGTCTTTTATGGCCGTGAATTGCCACCTATTAAAGGTTGCACTCGTTGGGCCGTGATTACCACCTAATAGAGGTCGTGCCTTTTATGGCCGTGAACTGCCACTTATTAAAAGTTGCACGTATTGGGCTGTGATTACCACCTAAATATAGGCCGTGTCCTTTGGACCGTGAATTATAGCTGATGATTGAATAGATTTGGCTCGTCAAGCCGGGAGTAATATTTGAGTTGGAATTCTTGGGATGACCAGAGAGTGGTCTTGATAACATGTAATTGACTTAGTCAATTGATCGATGTTTTCAATCCGAGTGAATTAATTGAGTGAATGGATTGATGGTTTGGTTGTATCGATCGATTGGATCGATTGATTAATATTGAATTGTACTGACTTGTAGGAAGGATTAGCGGCGAGGTAAGTCTTTTGACTTGAGTGGTTAGGCCTTTTTGTATATTTTCTTCCTAATTGAGTCTTAAGGGGTAGAAATCTTTGAGACTTTGTCTCACCCCATCATGGGCTCAACATTTTTAGGTCCTTAGATGGCAGTTGTGGATGACTTGAAGCCATGGACATTTGTGGAGGTGGAGACCGAAGAATCGGCGATTGTGTCTGACTATTTGGTCTTAGGACAGTTCCCTTTTGGTTGAGCCGATCTATTTTGTAGACAATTTAGTGTTGTATATAAAGCTGTGTGTTTATAAGAAAGCTTGTTTGGTTGTGATTGATTGCCTGCTTTTCTATCCCAAGTTAAATGTTGTTAGGGGATTTGTTTCACTTCCGCATACGTAATAAAAGGAATGGGTCGGCGATGTGTTCTGGGAAGTCGCATATTTCTATCGACCGTAGAGGGATTTTGCGTGTGCTCGAGGTTCGGGGCGTGATAATTACAACCCAACCAAGCTATCTAATCGAACAATCAAATTGGAAATTGCCGTCCACATGTAAGTCCATGTACCACTGCTGCCACCAAAGAGGTTTTGCTCAATGGATGCCTGTCACTCTATCTCTTGAGAGGATCTTCATTCTATTCTTTAATAGTCTAGTACTTCTAGCTCCTTTGTCCCTTTTACTATGCTTGTTGCTTCAAGTACTTTTAATTTGTGGTTTTTTTTACTTCACTTGTTGCAATCATATGACTTCAAATTCTAATATGCTTAAGTCAAAATCATTTACTTCACATGAATCTACTGTTCACACAATGATAATTCTCAAATGAGAGTTAGCCATGCTGGAAAAATTTCAACATCTACGTTATCCTTACCTGACACCTTCGTTCTAACCAAACTCTCTCTAAATTTGATTTCAATAAGACAATCGTGTGAACTTAGTTGTGATGCTCACTTCTCTTCTCATAGTTGTTATGTGTAGGATCCATGGACAGGACAAATCATTGGGACGGGCCATCAAGTGGGATGCCTATATTAAAATTTTTGATTGTCTACCTTGTCCATTGAAAAAACATTATGCCTTGCCCACTGATCTTAGTAAATTTTTCACTCATGCTCATTTTGATCTAATTTACTATGATATTGGGGAACCATTTCCAATCCCCACCATGGGAAACTCTCCTATTTTGTGATGTTATTGGATGATCACTCTTGTTGTACTTAGATTTATCTTTTGAAGAATTGGTCTGAACTTACTCAAATCTATTGTGATTTTGTTGTCATTATAAAAATACAATTTTCTGAAAATGTTGATATTTTTTGTATTGATAATGTCATGGAATGTAGAAACGCTGAATTTCTTAATATTACCAAAACGATATTATTGTTCATCATTCTTGTCTAAGAATTTCCCAATGAAATGGTCTAGCAAAACATAAACATGGGAATATTTTAGGAAGTTACAAGCACTCTTCTAGTATTAGCCTCTTATCTATGTTGACACCAAAATATTGGCAATTCAGTTATTTATTTATTGCATAAAAATTAGGATTAATTTTATCCATGAAAAAATATTAAAATTTAATTGCATAGCATATAATTTTAGATGCATTTATTTATTATTATTGCATTTGCATTGGACCGGTGACAGATGAGTTCGTTTGATGGTTCTGTGTTTTAAATTGATAAGTTGGACTAAGCCAATGAATAGAGCAAATTGATCCAAGCCCGTATCCTCGAGGAGATATTATGAACACATCTTTGCGAAATTTCAAATTTGAGAAAATCCTATTGCAATTTTGAAACTTTAGCAATATATGATAAAATCGATGGAGAATATTCATTTTTGCAAATGAAATCTTCAAGAGATGTGGAAAAAAAAAATATTACATTCAGAAAAAATCTTCATAGATGTTGATTTGAAGAAGAAAATAAAACCCTAATCATTGGCCTATTAAAGAGAGGGATTTTTTCTCTCTCGGTTTTTAGGTCAAAAACTCAAGACAAAAGGGAAAAATTCTTTGTTTTTTTGGTTTTCCTTCTGCTTTCTTCAAAGTCAACAAAGGGTGTTGAAGAAAGTACAGCAAAGGGAGAGACAAGTGAGAGAGACGTGCAGCAGGTTGCAGCAGTGAAAAAAGAAAAAAAAGAAAAGAAAAGGAGAATAACACTATTCTTCTTCTTTGTTACCGACGCCTCCTTGCTGCCTGAGCCACCGGCTACCGCGCCAACAGTACTGCCGCACCTCCACCTGCGGAACCCGCGCGTGCCGCCAGCGTTCCGATCCTTCATTGCCCTGTAGCCATTCGAATCTCCACCCCGTTGTTGCTGTTATGCGCCCCGCCTCGTTGGTCACTGTCGCTCTACCAGCATCGACGCCTACTGTAGCCACGACCCAGTGTCTCTGCCTGCAACCTGCAAATCCCTGCTCGTGACTCTCTTCCCCTCTGCTATGCCCGCCACTGCTCGTTTGTCGCCGCTGGTTGCCGCGCCTCTGCCCCAGTCGCGACGCAACTGCTACTGTCCCTATGCTCGATGCCCCTGCCACCGTCGCTTCTGCCAGCAGCTCGAGCCTGTCATTGCGACCCCAAAGCCCGCGACTTGCAGCACTTGCTCTGCGCCCCTGCTACAGCACCTGCGATTCTGGCGGCCCGCTGCCGTTTGAGCCCCCTCGCCGGAGGTTCAAACATCGGTGCCTCTGTTGCCCATAGCTACCCACAACCACAATGACCCATCCCTAAGCCACGCCGAGCCTCCATTGTGATCCACGAGCCACGGTTTGCTAAGCCCTCTTTAGAAAGAAAATTCTAATTAGGTAGTTTTTTTTTTGTTATTTTATTTAAAAAAATTGTAATTTGAAATACTTCTTGATGCATGGTTGAAATCTCTAACCTACCACCTAATTCGTAACCACACATAGATTTTTTACTCAATCTATAAGACTTTAGATGGAATAATTAATCACGCGGAATAAAATTGATATCTTGATCTTTAAGGTCTAAGATCAATTTATCGATTTTATTAGTGAAATAATCAATTTTGATTAGATATCGTTTCCAAATTTGAATGATGAATAATATCTTTGATGACCATGAATGATTTGGTGCTTATCTTTTAATTACTTTATTAATCCTAAAAATACAAAAAAAAAAAAATGCATTTGCCCTTCATGTATATTAGAATTTGATTTTCCTAGATAAAATTGCACGAGACAATAGTTAGTTAGTTAGTTAGTTAGTTAGTTTTTTTTAAATGCATGCTTAGATGATATCTCGGTTAGATAATATCTTTTGAATTAAATTGCATGGCGAGATAATTTTCTAAGTTAAGATAGGATTCAGATTAGTCTATTCCTAAATTAAAATAGATAATATCTCACTTTAGTTAGATTTTTTTATAGCAATTTTAATTACAAAAAAATCATGTGCATGTTATATAGAATTAGGTTCATGAAATGCACGTCATTTAGTGATTGTTTCTAGGTTCATTTAATTAAAAATTGCCCGTCATTAGAATTAGGTCATTTGGTTAATTTAGATTGCACATTTAATTATTGGACAATTTTAATTTCGAATTTCATAAAAAAAAATTAGAATTAGGGCATTCTTTATACGTTATTGCATATTAGGATATGATTACATGTTTAATTTTATTTTCTAATTAGTTATAAGTTTAAATAATTTTCCTTAGATAGCATTTTAAGTTAAGGGTTATTTGGTTAAAATAATGTTCTAGTTTAAATTAGGATTTGGCCTAACCTAATTCCTAATATAAGTTGGATGATATCTTAATCTAGATAGACATTTTTTAATTTCAAATTTCATGAAAAATATGAAAATTTTTAGAATAAATTAATTTTATCCTCTAGGATAGATTGCATGCTTATTAAGAAAACAGAAAAATATTGCACTTGCGTCATATAGTTTAGGTCATATTGTTATGTTATATCATTTCATATTAGATTAGTAGCATGCATTTCATAAAGCATGACTTTCATCAAATAAGTGAAAGCAATATTATGTGATCGCGTGTTAATTAGAAATTATATTTAGGATTGTTGATGTGAGTTATGATCCTACATTGCAGATGCTTTCGTTGCTGTGAGATAAGTCCTGCAATTTATTCATTACTTTATTTGAGTGTTAAATTGGTGGTTTATGCACCCGCATGATTACCTTATATGTTAGGGAGGTAGATTAAAATTAATTCAAGCTGCCTGCAAAATAATTTTTCGAAATAAAAAGAGAAAGGTACCAAAAAGGGCATTAGAAAAGTCTAGTGTAACCAAGTCCCCGTATCCAAAGTCTCTGCTTCGTAGAAGTAAAATAATTTTCACATTATTTTATTTATGTGTCTAATCGACCTACCGTAAATTGATTAGTGGTGACTCCTAGCTAATAATATTTTGCATGCTAAATATTTGAACCTACAGTGGTGAATTGGTATGGGCTTGGGAGAGCTTGAACTAGATTTAGACTTAGCAGTCCATTAGCTTAATCCTAGGTAGTGTATTCGAAATTTAGGTTGGGACAGCTTGGCAACTCTACTAGGTACTTGAGTTAAAGCTCTTAGTGGACTTAGGCCAATTTTCTCTTCTATTTTGAAAAAGGAATATTTTTGTTTGGAAGCGAGGATCCCAGGTACGTCCTTAACGTTTAAGGTGTTAAATGATTTTATAGGATGTGAGGTATAAGGGAAAATGTGTGCTAAACTTTGTTTTGTAGGGAGGTGTAGGAATGTATGGTTTGCTTTAATATATGAAATGTTACTTGATATAAACTGTTGTGTATGCCTTGCATTTGCACTACACTTTTGCACACACAACTTGCCGTCGGACTTGGGCCGTACTAGGATATTTAGGATGGTATTGAATTGGATACGACTTTGACCGCAAGGCCGCATAGTAGAGGTTACCCAACTCAATTCCGAAAGTTTTTTTTTTTTTTTTGTCAAGAATGTTTACCTCTGCCCGTAAGACTGCGTCACATTGGGGTATAATTTTTTACTAAGTCGGTGTTAGAAGGATTTGACTTAGTATGCTAGGCTGCGACTAATCATCCCACCCTTTTAGCTCCACCTTGCTTAGCTTTCTTAGTTAGGAATCGAGCCTCACATTTCATGTGCTTGTCTATGTGGTTGCTTTAATCATCTGGTAAAGTGAGTTTTTTGTTCTTTACTCTTGCAATTTACTTACCTTATTATGTCTTTAGTTGGTCCATGATATTAGGTTGGTCGAGTCCTGATCTATAAACAATAGGAAGATTCGACATTCGATTCATGCCTGCACTGAAGGTTGAACTCAAATCATGATGGGATCGTCTAGGCCACGATGGCCAAAACTATGTGGAAAGTAGACTTGGTCACCTTGTTCCCCTTCTTGACATTGATGTCCAAAGTGGAGTCATGCAAGCAATCGTTCATTTTGGGTGCCCTCAAATATCAACGTTCATATTTGGTAAGCACAAGTTGACCCGACTCTAGAAGAATACAACATCGCCATAGGAAAACCTTTGGAATTGGAATTAATAAACCCTCCCCTTGGATTAGAACCTAATCAATTTTGTCTGACTTTCTTAGAATGGATAAGAATAAGATAAAAAGAGTGTTGAAAGATAATTGTCATGCATATCCTTTTTCCTTCATAGATCATAGTTTTGCTAATGCTAACACTCTTTTAAAGAGTAAGATCTTCCTTCTAGCCTTCTTCGGGTTTATTATTTTTCCTCTTTGTAAAGGTGCTATCGATCCTTCTGTTACATGGGTAGTCAAACAAGTATGTGTAAGAATTAGTTTTGTCAACACTATTTTAGCTGAAACATTTTTGTCACTCACCCAATTTAAGGAAGATGCAGATAAAACCTTTCATGCACCAATCAAGCTTTTACAAATCTGGTTTTTTTTCTCATATGAGTAGGATCGATATTCGCATGAAAATTATTAATGTCACTGATTCCCATCATCCCATTGAGGTATTAAAAAATTATCAAGATCGAACTCCATATCTTTCTTTCTCAAAATGCGTCAAATTGTTGAAAAATCCAAATACCAAGATTTTCCTATGGCATGTTGAATGGTTCCAAGTCTCCAAGGCACGTCTCTCTCATGGCAATGATGAGCCGATCCCACTATTGGGGATCACTGGTGCCACTTCCTATTACCCACTCCGAGTGGCTCGTCAATATCAAGTCGTACAGGATCTACTGCCTCCTTTTAAGCTGGGTTTGTTCCAAGTCCGATTCACTACCAATGATGGTGACTACAAAGAGGAGCTTTGCTATATTGAATAAGCTTGGCTCGCATCTTGCGAACAAAAGTTGAGTTTGCTTGAAGATGAGCTTGAGGGGAAGGAAATGACTTACCATGCCACAGCTCGATATATTCGTCAGCACAAGATCTCGACTGAGCTTCTCCCAAAAGTGCCATATGTGACTGAGAAGCCCACTCGGCAAGCATAGCCTAATTGGCACAATAGGAAGATTGAAGAACTTGAGAAACAAGCCAAGAAGGACACTAAAGAGAAGAGGCAATTACGTTGAGCGTTGGCTTCCCGTTTGTTTATAGATCGAGCAAAATAGAGTTGCTTGAATCTATTTAATTTTTTCTACTTCAGCTTAATGTTTAGGAAGTTACTTGGTTAGGGCCTTTTCAAGTTTTTTAACATTGTCAATGTCAAACAATCTCATTAATGAATAAAAGTGTTAGACTTTCGTCATGGACTGGCATGTTTTATATGAGATGCTTATTGTGTTCATTTCTTCAAATTAGGTGATAACGGAGCATCCACATTCGTCCATTATTACACGATCAAGAGCTAAAATGGCAGACCAAACTGAAATGCACGATCGTATCTTCACTATGGAAGACCAACTCTAATAGTTACTCACCTCTATGTAACTTATGACAGTTCAAATCCAATCCCTCCGAGCGAATCCCACTCTTGCACCTGCTCTCCTCGAGATAGTAGTCTCGAAGTAGGCAAACAAAGCCCAAATGGGTGATGATGACATGCTTGCGCTGGAAGATGATCCATTGTTGGTCACCACTGAAAAGGCTAAGCTTGACAACGTCCCTAAGATGGAGCAAGATGAATGCTTCCCAAAACTTGAAGAGAAAGTGAAGCAATTGCAAGAGTCGTAGAGTTTACTCTCGTTTGACTTGTTAGTTTATGAGAAGGTCAAGATGCTGAAGAAATTTAAGATGTCGGAGTTTGAGAAATATGATGGTACTTCCTGCCTAAAGCTCATTTGAACATGTATCACGTACACATGGCCCAACATGTCAAAAATAAGCCCCTCATGATCCAATCATTCCATGCGAGTTTGACTAAGCTCGCATTGAACTGGTATGTGATGAAGAATGTGAACCTTCTTGACACATAGAATGAAGTGGGTGACGCATTTTCCAAGCAGTATAAGTTCAACATGGACATTGCACATTCTCAATAAGATCTTGAGAGGATGGAGAAAAAGAGGAGTGAGTCGTTCAAGGAGTATGCCATGAGATGGCGAAATCTAGTAGCTCAAATCACTCATGGGCCTATTGATAAGGAGTTGATGAAGTTGTTTGTCAAGACTCTCATCTAAGTTTCGTAACCGAATGGCTAGCACATACGTCAAGAACTTCAATCAACTTATTCCCGTTAGAGAACAAATTAAGATGGGGATAAATGAATGATGGTTTATTGAGCCATCTCATAAAATGTTTTCTACCAAGAAGGAGAAAGAAGCTGTTGTAGATGTGAATATGGCTTATAGCCAAGAAAGTACCAATCGCGCCCCGACTATCTAGATGAATCCAAGGCAACAACAACTTGCTGGCTGTCAATCATTTGCCTAAACAAATAATAGAAGGCAGTTCTCCCATCTCCCTGGATCTACATCCCAAGTGTTGGTAATCCTCCGAAAAAAAGGTTTACTTATTAGTGAGTCGAAGCGGTCTAATTGCGAACACATTCATGGTTATGACTCTACAAAGAAATGTGACTATCATAGTGGTGAATTGAGACATTCAACTGATGAATGTTTCACCCTTAAGCATCGGATCCAAAATCTCTTGGACATGAAGGCCTTTTCATTTCAAACTGCTCGGTCGAATAACTAGAAAAATCCGCTATTGGAGCATGAGGGTAGGGTGTATGCTATCCTAGAATCTGAAGTTGGTCGAATCAAGAATTAGAAGGTGCACGTGGCAGATGCCTACAATGGACTGGTGAAAGTTGGATATTATCTAGATCGTGAGGATATTCTCCTATCATTGATTAAAGAAAGAGTTGCCAAATTGGTGGATGATGGCATCATTATGTATGCTGACCATAACTACATAGTTTCTACCATTTCCCATATTGTTATCGATTGGGAGGAAGAGCAGCCTACGCTCGATGCTGATAAGGAAGAAATAGATCATTCACTCATGGACATGCCCTCATTAGAAGATGCATCTAATGAGGAGATAGTGATTGAGATGCCTCAACCGTATCATTATGTCAACAATAAGGCGGTGCCCTAGTCCTATGACCTAGATGTTGACTTGGTTACAAGGTCTAGTCGAATTTATCCTCAAGCTAAAGCCCAACCTGGAAAGCCTGTCACTAACAAAGAGTCTAAGGAATTTTTGGCTATAATTAAGGTAAGTGAGTATAACGTGGTTGACCAATTGCGAAAGATACTCGCTCAAATCTCTTTGCTTGAACTCTTGCTAATATCCCCTATGCATTAAAGGTTGTTGATGAAGGCGCTGAGTGAAATTCGCGTACCAGAAATGATTGAGGCAGACAAGTTAGAGGATTTTGTGGGATCGGTTCTTCTTAAGGACTTGATTGCTTTATCTGATGAGGAGTTCCCTATTAAAGATAAAGGCATAACAAGGCACTCTACATATCTGTCAAACACAAGTCTTCTCATGTGTCCCGAGTGCTTATTGATAATGGGTTTGCCCTAAATATATGTTCGTTGGCCACTCTTCACCGCCTCAAGATAGACCCATCCAAGATACATGTTACGAAGTCTTCTGTGCGAGCTTTTGAAGGGACAAAGAAATAGGTGATTAGAGAGATCCACCTTGATGTGCAAATAAGGCCAATCGTTTTCAACATCCACTTTCAAGTGATGGATATCCCTATCACATTTAATTTTCTACTCGGTCATCCCTGGATACATATTGTTGGAGTGGTGCCTTCAAGTTTACATCAAAACGTGAAGTTCGTGATCGAAAGGAAGCTAGTCATTGTTTATGGCGAAGAAGATTACCGAATTTATCATCAGACGGCTATCCCTTATGTGGAGCCAGACTTTGAATTCGAATTGAGTTATCACTCATTTGAATTGGTGTCCACCATACATGTTTCCCGAGATTCGTCACCATCCACTCTTGAGGTCTCAAATGCTACCTATATGGTAGAAAGGGTGATGGTTGTGAATGGTTTTGTTCATGGCCGTGGTCTTGGAAGAAAGGGTCAAGGTATTCAAAACCCCATTGAAGCCCCTTGGAGGACTCGTTCTGCTGGATTAGGGTAACATGGAAGAGGTGGAGAAAGATTTGAAGGACAAAGACTAGAAAGGCAGAACTCACCACTTGAGCAAGGGCAAGGAAGGAAAAACTTACTATCTCCAAACATTCGCGAGATGATCCATGACCCTCTAAGAATGATGCAAGATGAAGTAGAAGTGATGGACACTCTAGGACAGCTAAGTGGTAAATTTGACTACTTGGTGAAGTATTCAGCTCCTCCCAACTCTTACATTGACCCCTGCGACATAGTTCTAGATAGATGGGATGTGATGGACGATTTGACACCTCCAAAGATAGAGAACTCCGATGGCGCCTTGGAAGGAATCACAAGTCTGTTCTAAGAATTGTTTTCGATTTTCTTTTTCGCTTTCTTTTTAGGGCTTAGGAATCGCATTTTCTATTCAATAAATGTAATTGATTGATGAATTTCAATGAAATTACAAGTTTTATTTTGAGGGCATGATGAGGTACACCAAACCAGCCCGGTGATGATATTCAACCGATAAAAGAAAAGAAAAATCCAAGGAGAATTTTGAGCCTTGGGCTTCATAATGCTTTCTCATGTCAAAATGTTTCAAAAATACTTTTTCAAAAGAATTTCAATTTTTTTTTCAAAAAATAAAATATAAGTTACCCTATTTGTCTTTTTGATTTATTTACTTCTTATTTCAAAGATGATCATATAGCATGCAAAGGGGTGGAAATGGTCCAATCCAATGCAATAAGTGCTAATAATGATGATCCCGAAGACTCGATCAAAGATTCCATTGGGGTGCAATGTTGGCTCAGGAAAGTCCTGTCAATAAAAAAAGAACAAGCCATTTATTATCTGAGTAAAAATTTCATTGTATCAGAACTAAAATATTCTGATGTGGAAAAGACTTGCGCTGCATTGGTGTAGATATTACATAGATTGCGATAGTACACACTACATCATCAGATGTTTCTCGTGATTGAGAACAATCCTATTAAGTACTTACTTGATTGGCCAGTTTTGGTGGTAAGTTGGGTAAATGGAAAATTTTAATCTTAGAATTTGATGTGCAATTCATGCCACAAAAGTTAGTTAAGGGTTGAGTGATTGTTGATCTATTGGCCGAGAATTCAGGGGTTTCAAATAATGATGATCGTTCCCTAGATGACCTTGTTTTGAGTGTAAATGAAGACTCATGCACAATGTTCTTTGATGGAGCCGTGAACTTGTTTGGTTTTGGTGCTGGGGCAATTCCGAAATCCCCAAGTGGACAACACCATCCGGTAGCTGTAAAATTGATGTTCCCATGCACTTACAATGTAGGCGAGTATGAAGCTTGCATCCTCAGGCTTCAAGCTGCAATTGAGATGGGTGTGGCCAAGTTAAAAGTGTTCGGGGATTCCATGCTGATTATACTACAGACTATAGGTGAATGGAAGACTAAGGATGTTAAATTGCTCCCATATCACAAGTATCTAGAAGATCTAGTCAAGGAATTCGATGAAGTTTTATTTGAATACTTATCGAGGTCTCACAATTAATTCATAGATGCCCTCGCAACTTTATTATCTATGCTACAAGTCATTGACGGATTGGAAGTTGAGCCATTGAAAATGGAGGTTTTTCCAAAGTTGGCTTATTGTATGATCATGACTGAAGAAGTTGATGGAAAACCATGGTATTATGATATCATGAACTACATTAAAAAACAAGAATTCCTTGAAGGAAGTACTCTAGTTGATAGAAAATATATCATGAAGATGGCCTTGAAATTCTTCGTTAGTGGTGAGGATTTGTATAAGAGATCATGTGATTTAGTCTTATTGCGATGTGTAGATCTAGCCAAAGCCACTCAAATCATACAAGAAGTTCACGATGGAGTGTGTGGCCCTCATATGAACGGCCACATGTTAGCTAAGAAGATTATGAGATTATGTTACTACTGGCTCACACTAGAAAGGGATTGTATCTAGCATGTTCGAAGTTGTCATCATTGCCAAATCCACGGTGATAAGATAAATGTTCCTCCAACTGAGCTGCAGTAGTTTTCCGAGCTATATAGCCTTTCTCAATGTGGGGCATTGATGTGGTCGGCCCAATAAATCTTAAGGCTTCAAATGGACATCGATTCATTTTAGTGGCGATATACTATTTCTCCAAATGGATTGAGGCTATGTCCTTTGCAAGTGTCACCGATCGCAATGTTGCGAAGTTCATCAAGCAAGACATAATTGCTCGCTATAGTCTCCCTGAAGCAATCATCACTAACAATGGGACAAATTTGAACAACAAACTTGTTGATTAGTTGTTTAGGAAGTTCAATATCAAGCATCTAAATCCGTCTCCTTGCAACCCTTAAATGAACAGGGCTGTTGAAGCGGCCAATAAGAACATTAAGAAGATCTTGGTTAAGACGGCTAAGAATTATCGAGATTGGCATGACAGGTTACCCTTCACACTAATGGCATATTGGACATCAATATGCACTTATACTAGGGCAACCCCTTTTGCTCTAGTGTATGGCATGGAGGCAATTTTGCCCGTGGAAGTGGAAATTCCTTCTCTGAGAGTTTTATCCTAAGTGGAGTTGTCTAAGGCAGAATGGTTGCAACAAAGACTTGAACAGTTAAACTTGATTGATGAGAAAAGACTGAAAGCTCTTTGCCATGGCCAAACTTTAATAGAGAGTGGCTAGATCCTTCAACCATAAGGTACGACCAAGACATTTTGAGGTAAATGATCTAGTCTTAAGGAAGCTGTTGCCAATTTTTTTGGATCCTGGTGGCAAGTTTGCTCCAAATTATAGTCGCCCATATATTGTGAAGAAGGTACTTCCTGGAGGTGCCTTGATCTTGGCAGAAATAGATGGTCATGAGTTTTCCAATCCAGTTAATTATGATGTTGTCAAGAAATATTACCCGTGATAGAATTTGTTGTGTCATGTTTTGAACTGCAAGCATTTTTATGATGAATAAATTGCCTCATTGAATTGCAAATTCAATTGTCCAAATTTGTTGCAAATCTTGCATGATTTCCTTGATGAATTGTGTGAGATAAATTGAATGTGTCAAATGGGATGCTTTGGAATGACGAAATGTAAGCCCTATTCCATACATTGTTTCATACACTAATTCCTAGTGAGTTGTGATCTCGCATAGTGTACGTCAACTGAGGTGATGAAAAGTAGTTTCTTCCTTTACCCGAAACATTACAAGTATACACATTGTTTAGCCCTTTGAGCCCACACATGTGAAGAGCTTTTTGAATTATCCCTGTCAAGGATCATCCCATCCTGTGACAAAATTTGAAATGAGTGGTAGGAGTCTTCTTACTCACATTGCATCAATCTTCGAGAATTGCTTTCGCAGCATAACTTGTACGATAATTTAAAGTGCTTTAGGATGACAAATATCAGTTCTTTCTTTATCCTACACACTTCTATCCGTTGCATAGCCTGCTTGAGCTTATGAATTCATTTCATATTAGATCCGGTTGGTGATCATCCCCCACACTAAGGCAAGGCAAAAAAAAAAAAAAAAAAAAAACAACCATTCAAGCAACATGGTCTTGAATGTTGATGAAATTTAGAGGCTATGCAAGTCCAAAGAAAATAAGTGCCAAAAAATAAGGGGGCATGAAAAAGCAGTGTGCCTGGTAAAAGTAAGGCCAATGTCTAAAATGAAAAATCAAACATTGGTAATAGTAAGTCCTATCTCTAGCAAGGTGGTACAAAAAAAAAATGTTGAGATGTTACAATCAATGGAAGGTTGATAGGGATAAAATACTCGATGGTGAAGAAGAAAATTAGAGAAGTCAAAATGATGACCAACTTTGACCCCCAAACACTTTTTGAGCCTAACAATCCTTTGTTTCTCACCAATGAATCAAGTCTACATTACGTCCCTCACAATGTCTCTTCAGATTAAGGCACTTGAATTAACGTAAAATGTCATATGTTTGAAAGCATCGCTTGAAGAAGTGCGAGTAAGGAAATTTCTATCTCATTTCATATGTTTATTAACTTGTAAACCCCAAGATAATTGCGAAATGTCATCTTTCAATAGCCTTGACTCAAAGAGTCCCCTTTGTTAAGCCATTGACCAAACCCACATTATGGTCCCTGTTAAAGACCTCTAAGATTGGTAGGATTGTATCACTTGTGAGATTGTTTAGACTCTTGTTTGGCATGACAATGGTAAGATTGAGTGATTGTCAAAATCCTGCATCAAAGGTTAGGATGAAATTGCCCTTTTAATGAAGATGAGTGAAAAGTTCTTTCAGACTAGAAGATCCTTCATTTGACACATCTATGACACTCATGTATTCAAATTGGAATATTTTTTTGAGATCCTTCCCAATGGAAATTAGGTGATGCAATATTGATAAAAATCATCAAGCATGAACCTTACTTGAATTAATGCATGTCTGTGACTATAAATGCATGTTGCTTCTCCTATGACTATGTTTTACAGGAGACATATCCCAAATGATCAGAGATGTTACCAGGTAAGTATATCTCTATTCATACCTTAAATACTTGTCATTGCACATGTATTCATTCTCAAGTGCATCAACACTCGACTCGACCGAGTTGTCCCCCAAAGATTTTTCTCTAGATTCAGTTTGATTAAGGTGAACGAAGAAAGGTTTGGGTCCTGGTTAGATGATCTAAGTTGTAATGCTAGGCGACTGAAGAAAGTTTCGGGTCCTAGCTAAGAAAAACCCCATTTAGGCGATCATAGAATGGTATGGGTCCTAGACAATATCTATTTCCCATTCAAGTGATTGTAGAAAGGTACGATTCTTGAAAAAGTAATTGTTTTCCATCAAGGCGACCGAAGAAAGGTGTGGGTCATTGACAACCAAATACTGCCTTATTGGGCGACCGTAGAAAGGTACGGGTCCTAGAAAAGCATTTTTCTTACAAAGCCTTGTTACATTCTAGGCGATCGTAGACAGGTACTGGTCTTGGACATGTAACACTAACTATCTTAAATTACTCTACCAGGTAAGTTATTTCAGGTAGGTTCCTTTATCATTTGCATTAGCATTTCCATGCATCATATAAATTGCATTCCAAAATGGAATTCATTTTTCAATAAAAATCATTTAGTGCGTGCATGATCAAAATTTAGGTTTTAATTTATCTTTGAAGGCAATTTCTATGAGCTCACCTTCAAAGAATGGTAGCTGTTGACATCTTTGGCGACCCATTTATTTATTTATTGCATAAAAATTAGGATTAATTTTATTCCTAAAAAAATATTAGAATTTAATTGCATAGCATATAATTTTAGATGCATTTATTTATTATTATTGCATTTGTATTGGATCGGTGATGGATAAGTTTGATTTGATGGTTTTGAGTTTTAAATTGACAAGTTGGACTAAGCCCACGAAGAGAGCAAATTGGCCCAAGCCCATATCCTCAAGGAGATATTATGAACTCAACTTTGCGATATTTCAAATTTGAGAAGAATCCCATTGCAATTTTTAATCTTTGGCAATAAGTGGTAAAATCGGTGGAGAATATTCATTTTTGCAAAGGAAATCTAGAGATGTGGAAAATAAAAAGAAATATTGCATTTGGAAAAAATCTTCATGGATGTTAATTTGAAGAAGAAATAAAACCCTAATCCTTGGCCTATAAAAGGGTTGCTCGCATATGGAGAGGCTGTTTTTTTCTCTCGGTTTCTAGGTCAAAAACTCAAGACAAAAGGGAAAAGTTCTTTGTTTTTGTTTTTTTTTCTTTTTTGGTTTTCCTTCTGCTTTCTTCAAAGTCAACAAAGAAGGTTGAAGAAAGTACAGTAGAGGGAGAGACAAGTGAGAAAGATGTGCAACAAGGAAAAAAGAAAAAAAGAAATGTTCGTTGCCGACACCTCCCTGTTGCTTGAGCCATCGGCTACCGCGCTAGCACTACCGTTATGCCTCCACCTACAGAACCTGCATGTGTTGCTAGTGGTCTGATCCTTTGTCGCCCTACAGCCGTTCGAAGCTCCACCCCGCTATTACTGCTCTTGCACCTTGCCTCGCTAGTCATTATTGCTTCGCCAGCACCGACGCCTGTTGCAGCCACGACCCAGTGCCTCTACTTGCACCTTCGCCTCGCCTGCAACCTGCAAATCCCTGCGTGCAACTTTGTTCCCCTCTGCCATGCCTCCATCTGCAGCCCTCGCCTCTGTCCTTGCTCTGCCGTGCTTGCCACTGCTTGTTCGTCACCGTTGGTTTTCGCATCTCTGCCCTAGCCGTGTTGCAACCACTGTTGTCCCTTTGCCCAACACCCCCGCCACCGTCGCCGATGCCAGCAGCTCGAGCTAGTCACTACAACCCTGAAGCCCATGACTTGTAGAACCTGCTCCGCACCCCTATTGCAGCACCCGCAATTCCGGCGGCCTGTTGCCGTTCGAGCCCCCTCGCTGGAGGTTCGAATGCCCACACCTCTGTTGCCCACAGCTAGCCACCACCACAATAACTTGTCCCCGAGCCACAAGCCGCCATTTGTTAAGCCCTATTTGGAAAGAAAATTCAAATTAGGTAGTTTTTTTTTTATTTTTTTTATTTGAAATATTTCTTGATGCATGATTGAAATCCCCGACAAACCACCTAATTCGCAACCAAACATAGATTTTTTATTCTATCTATAAGGTTTTAGATGGAATAATTAATCACGCGGAATAAAATTGATATTTTGATCTTTAAAGTCTAAGATTAATTTATCGATTTTATTAGCAAAATAATTAGGTTTGATTAGATATTGTTTCCAAATTCAAACGATGGATAATATCTTTGATGACCACGAATGAGTTGGTTCTTATCTTTTAATTTCTTTATTTATCCTAAAAATACAAAAAAAAATTTGCATTTTTCTTTTATGTAGATTAGAATTGATTTTTCTACATAAAATTGCATGAAAGAATAGTTAGATTTTTTTTTTTAAATGCATGTTTAGATGGTATCTAGGTTAGATAATATCTTTCGAATTAAATTGCATGATGAGATAATTTTTTAAGTTAATATAGGATTCGGATTAGTCTATTCCTAACTTAAAATAGATAATATGTCACTTTAGTTAGATTTGTTTTTAGCAATTTTAATTACGAATTTTTATAAAAAAATATAATAAAAAATCATGTGCATGTCATATAAAATTAGGTTCATGAAATGCACGTCATTTAGTGATTGTCGCTTGGTTCATTTAATTAGAAATTGCTTGTCATTAGAATTAGGTCATTTAGTTAATTTAGATTGCACATTTAATTATTGGACAATTTTAATTTCGAATTTCATATAAAAAAAAACCCCTAGAATTACGGCGTTCTTTGCACATCATTGCATACTAGGATGGGATTGCATGTTTAATTTTATTTTCTAATTAGTTATAAGTTTAGATAATTTTTCCTTGATAGGTTGCATTTTAAGTTAGGGGTTATTTAGTTAAGATAATGTTCTAGTTTAAATTAGGATTTGGCCTAACCTAATTCCTAATATAAGTTGGATGATATTTTAATTTAGATAGACAATTTTTAATTTTGAATTTCATGAAAAATGCCAAAAATTGTCTTAGAATAAATTAATTAAATTCTCTAGGATAGATTGCGTGCTAAGAAAACATAAAAATATCGCACTTGTGTCATATAGTTTAGGTCATATTGTTATATCATATCATTTCATATTAGATTAGTAGCATGCATTGCATAAAGCATGATTCTCATTAAATAAGTGAAAGCAAAATTAAGTGATTAGTGATTATGTGTGAATTAGAAATCATATCTAGGACTGTTGATGTGAGTTCTGATCTAACATTGGAGACGCTTTCGTTGCTATGAAATAAGTCCTGTAATTTATCCATTACTTTATTTGGGAGTTAATTTATGGTTTGCGCACCCACATGATCACCTCACATGTTAGGGAGGTAAATTAAAATTAATTCAAGCTGCCTGCAAAATATTTTTTCAAAATAAGAAGATAAATGTATCGAAAGGGCATTAGAAAAGTCTAGTGTAACCTAGTCCCTGTACCCAAAGTCTCTGGTTTGTAGAAGTAAAATAATTCTCCCATTATTTTACTTAAGTGTCTAATCGACGTACCGTAAACTAATTAGTGGCGACTCCTAGCTAATAATCTTTTGCATACTAAATATTTGAACCTAAAGTTGCGAATTGGTATGGGCTTGGGAGAGCTCAAGCTAGGTTTAGATTTAGTAGTACATTAGTCTAATCCTAAGTGGTGCACCCGAAATTTAGGTTGCGACAGTCTAGAACAATTTTTGAGATATGCTTGCTCTACTACTGCATATAATATTAAGCGTACTCCATCACCTATCATAGGTAACATCGAAGAATTATCTCTATGACTTTGCAGGATGAACTCCTCCCGACTATATATGATTGGAAGAACTTCAAAGGATTATCTCCACGGCTCTCTAGGAAGAACTACTCATAACCTTGTCTGATCGGAAAAACTCTGAAGGATTACTCCAACCTTCGTGTGAATAATTTCACCTAACTTCATCTGACCGAAAGAAGTCCAAAGGATCATCTTTATGCTTCGAAGTCTAAAAAATCTGAAAAATCTTTCTTGAATGACCCCTAGTGGAGTTGTCTTTATCAACCTCCCGAGTGGAGCTAACAACGGGAGTTGTCTTCTTGAACCTCCTAAGTGGAGCTAACTTCTTCAACCTCCTTAGTGGGCTAACTTCCTTAACCACTCCAAGTGGAGCTATCTTCTTCAACGTCTCCAATGGAGTTATCTTGCTCAACACATGGCAAGCTTCTATAGCCTAGAGTGTCTCTCTTCTATTAGATGTCTCTCTTCTATTAGATGTTTAGGTAACATCTCAAAAAAATTTCAAACGGTGATTTATAGGTATGACGAGCTTATGTAGCCCAAAGGCCTCTTCATTCAAATTTTCTTTGCAGACAACACCAGATAAATATTCTTGTCTCCCTTTATAAAAAAAAAAAAAAAAAACTGTCACCAAAAACAAGGTTTGAGAGAGAAAAGAGAGAATAATGAGAGCATTAATAACTTAATGTGCCTAATAAATTGTTATTGTTATTGTTGGCACATGATTTGGATACTCTCCAAGCTTGAGATTTTGAAGAATTAGAGTATCAGCCGACTTATGTTTTAGCAATCCCACTTCTGACAATAAATCTAGTACATATGTCCTTTGAGAAAGAAATATAGCCTATTTTGGAGTCCCTCAAAAATACTTGAGACTCCTGAAATTTTTCATTTCAAAATGGGTTGCCAATCTATTTTGGAGTCGAGAGATCTCTTCCAAGTCATTCTGTCACGCCCCAATCCACATACGCCCGCGTGACAACCCTCGCTCAACACTACTATCTCTTTTGTTCATTCGATTGTGACATCCCAAGAGGCGTTGCCGACTTTAATAGTACTAACGTTAAAACACATAAGCGGAAACGTGATAAAATCTTCAATCATCAAAGAACAGGGATAGTTAAAACATAGTCACACATACACACAGACACACACACACACACACACACACCTATGCTTCTAATACTATGAGAGTGGTTCAAAAAGTGCTAACACCCCTGGTCTACCTAAGCTCTTATGGCTTCCGGGGTTCAGGCCTCCCACATGGCAACCAACGTGAGGTCAATCTTGGGCTCGAATACCTCTCCATTAGGAACATCCCCAACTTTGGCATCACAGCTGATGCTGCCCCTAGATCCTTTAGCACTTGGTGGACCGTGAAAGCCGTGAATGGGATAGTGGCACTTGCCACCTACCAAAAAGTACTAGGCCACAAATTGGTGTGGCAGAAGGTTAGGCAAACCCTCATTGACCCAAATGGTCATGACAAATCGCGAATAGTGTGCATTGGCTGTTTCCAATATTGGGTACTCCCTCACCTCTTGACTAGGCTCAACAAATTTTGACGGAATGGTCAGTCATTGTTGACACCAGAAATTTTCGTCAACATTTTAATCATTCTTTTTTTCGGCAAAAATATAAAAAAATAAGAGCCAAAAAAAAAAAGAAAGAAAACAAAACAAAAAGAAAAAAAGAAAAAAACAAGTAAAGGAAACTCTAAAAGAAAAAAGAAAAAAAGGTTGGGGAGGCTGGATCTCTCTGAATCGCGGACGGGGGGCCCTCTCTCTCCTCGGATGGGCGCGAGTTCTCTCTGACGGGTTCTTTATGGGGAATCTCTCTCTCAATCACTGACGCTCGCTCAATCAGTTCTCGAAGACGAAGCAGCTGCCGACGGAGACATCGGTGGTTACAAAGATGATGACAGGGGGTTCAATTGGCTAGGGTTTTTCCTCCATTGGCGAGGGATCGAAGATCGGAGGCCGAATCTCTTCGATCGGCTGGGGTTTCTTCTCTCGGACCTCCCTCTCTTGATTCTCTACTCTCCGGATTCGACTCGTTGGATCTGATTGGTAATATCTGTGACATCGACGGAGACTGTGTTGGTGGGAAGAGGTTCAGATCTAAAGTGGATTGGCGGTGACGACAGCGACTCTTGACCGATTTCTTCTCTCTGGATTTTTTGCTCGATCGGTGAGCTCTCTTTCCATCCTACTCGATCTGTTAGGGTTTTCGATTTTTGTTCTGTATTTGCATCCGTTTGGGTCGCGGATTCTGACCTCTCTATCCCTCCTTCGGACGCTCACTCGCTTAATCAATCCGACGCCTTCGTTGCAGATCACACCCTTCCGGAGCTCGAGATATAGGGGTTCAGGTTCGCGTCGAGTAGGAAGTCTCGGCATAGCTCCAAAATTGATCAGCGACAGCGGCTTTCTATCCCTAGCTTGATTAGGTTTTTCTCTATCTCTCTCTCTTAATTGCTCTGTCTCCCGCACGATCTGTTGCTCTCTCTCTTGGATTGTTATCTGACTTGATTGCGATCCGTTTTTCACTCTCGCTCTTTCTTTTTCGATTTTGTACTTGTATCTGTTTTTTTTTTTTTTTTTTTTAGCTCTGAGGTTGCATGCTTTCATTAGCCTATTCTGCCCAAGTCATTGTAGCTTGCATGTCGTTCGTGATAAATGCCGAGATGTTCTGTTTGGCACCGTTTGCTCCATAACTTGGAAATGCCCTCTACCTGTTCGATGTAATAAACCAATGTTGGTCTTTGTCCTTATTGAAGAAAATAGTCTTTCGAGGCGTATAGAAGTCCTTGAATTGAATAGCTATGGAGTATCTATTTATTTTGACATGAAAAGATCGAAGCTCGGGCTTTAGCTAAGGAAGATGATACATGGTTAGACTTTGTTCTATGGAGATACTGGCGCCACTCACTTTCAGCTTGGAACAGATTATAGTTAGATGCTGTGATTTTTGAGTATGGATGAGCATGTTCCTATTAGTTCTATTTTGAACTCTTAAATGCCGTTGTCTTGTGAAGTGATGAGCTAGAAGTTCGATGTGCACATCTTAAGCTTTGATTTGGTGTATTAAAGCCCCCAAATGAAAGTTGTTTGTTAGCTTGAATCCATCTAAAAAATACACACACTGTTCTGAAATTCTGACTTGAAGTACTGCTGCTGTGATTGTTGGACACGCTTGCTATTTGCTGAGTTTCTATTGAATTTTGTTCTTGGATCCTGTGGGCTAGCTGCTGTGTTTTTTTTTTTTTTTTGTGTTCAATGTATTCATGAGAGTTGAAGATGGCTCAAAGACCTTTCCAATGACCCATAGAACGTTTTGATCCGATGTTGTTTACTACTTGAAAATAGCTCGGCATTTAGCACCAGTTTCTGGAAATTCGTTCTGACTTGTGCTCTGTTTCGAATGACCTTCTGTGTAAATCACTTGATATGAACTGGTAGATGATGTTATTAGAACTTAATATCTCCTAGCGATTTGTAATAGACTTCTCAAGCTTTCCATAGACATATTATATATGCGATTTGGCCATCATTTTCCCTGCCTAATGCTTCTTGCAAAGCGCACTAATCTGCTGATGTGTTCTGTTCGTTATGATCTGATCTGACTACTTATACAAATGGCTTTGTTTGAGCTAGAAAAAGACCTAATTTGCAATTGTCACCTAATAGGAATTCGTAAAGGACACTTTGAGCTTTCTAACAATGCCTAGTTTGTTCAATTTTCCCATCATTTGCCTTGTTTTTTTTTCTTTATTTTAGATTAAGTTTTGAAGTCTTAATTTGTCTTGACCTGCAGTGCTGTCTTGTCTCTTTGAATCTGACTGTCTACCAATTTTGTGTGATCTCATACATAATGATCTTGAGGATAAATTCTCAATGAAAGCTGTCCATAAATCCATATCCATCCCATGCTAAAATTTCAGAATTTTTAAGGTCAAATAACCTTAGAATTCAAGTTGACATGTAGCAATTTAAATTGTTATGCATTTTGCTCCTAATGATAAGTCAAATACCAATGTTAATGGATTTGTGTGGCCTTTTGCACATGGATTTAGGGCTAAATGTCTATATCAAACATTTTCTTCACATTTAACCCTACGTCATGTTCAAATTTCATGATTTTCATGCATTGATTAGGTGACCTAACAAATTAGTTGTCATGCATCATTCTTTGATTTGCTTATGATTGATTTGCACGCTTTAGTGATTGTTGCTTTTCGGCCATGAATTTGACTTTACTTGAACTTGATACGCCTCAAGAAATTCCATTCATGAAAGTTGCTCTTTATAAAGTGCTTGATTTTTGTGCTTTTTTCTTAGAGCCAATCATACATGGGTTCTACCCCAATTGCTTTGATCTTAGTTGTGATGATTGTTTCTTTCACTTGTATGGACCTAGTCATAAATTTCTCAGATTAGGTTTAGATTAAGACCTTGAAGATGGAGAAGGCGTGAAGATGGTGGAGGTCGATGTCCATTCCGACCATTTTCATGTAATACCCATTTTCCCGACATATGTCTCGGGTTCCATGCATTGTATAAAACCCGACGAGTTGCGGGTTTTCTTTCTTTCCTTTTTAATTGTTTTCTCTTTAGTTTTTTTAGGACTGCCTGATAGGTTCAACTGCTTTTCTTGATTGTTTACTTCATGTTTTGTAATTTCAATTTCATTGGTTGTTTTCCTTTTTATTATTTTAGAAATAGAATAGCATGAAAATGATCAACCATGCATGATCACTTAGTCTAGGAATGGATGATCCCGAAAATGTAAAAAGAAACGCATGGACATGTTATGAAAAACACAACATACTGTTTAGGTACCGAAAGGGCGCTAATAGTAATATTAGCGTAACCCAAGTCCCCGAACCTAGATATCTGGTTGCGTAGGAATCGAGGAAACACTCCCGACCTTCGATTGGGTTTCTAGCCAACCCCCAAAAATGAGGCTAGTGGTGACTCCTGTATATTTTTAGGTTGTTAAATACCTAGATTGTATAAATAAATCCGTTGTCACGCGGGGTACGAGCTTGGGAGAGCTCGCGATCTTGAGATCAAGTACCCCTAAACCTGACCTTTCCCATTATTAGATGCATTTCGAGGGGCGGCGAGATCAGGTCGCGACAGTCATTCTTAGGGCCTAAAAACATTTCAACAAATAGAAATGAGATAAACTCAATTGAGTGAACTCCCTAGACTTCACATAGAGAAGTCGTTCACCTCGGAAGCGCCCTAAATGTGTAATTGTCTATTGATGGTGAAACATGGCAATGCACTTGTTGCTTTACTCTCGTCGATCTCATAACGACTTGTCTACCATGCAAGGCCATCAAAGTAGATCCATCGGCAATTTGATAACATAGATTTTATGTTCTCGAGCCAAACATAGGAATATGCATTATGATCTAAGTCATGCACTCATGCCATGCACTTTCCTCATGTAACTAATAAATATATCCATACCACACATGTGCATACTATGGCATCATTCACTTCATATGCAATCATCATTCATGCAATTTACACACATGGAGTCTCGTGAATCGCATGGCATCCCATACTACCATGCAACCCTTGAGACTATGCTTTCAAATTATTATGGACACTATGGACCCAAAGAACCTGAAGGTTTGCAAATCAATCGGCATAATCGGGCATCATCTCACCCCATCGAGCATGGCATCCTGTTGACTTGGGGGCATTCGAACTTAATCAGGCATTGTCCTGCATAAAATGCTCAAGACAAGTTCACACCCCAAGTAGAATGCTCAAGGTCTTAGTGTGACATCCTGAATTTTGACCTTGTCTCAATTAAATGAAATGGGCTTTTCGTCGACGTGCTTATGGTCCTTTTTCTTGGAGTTGATCACTCACGAGTTAATTAATTTATCAGGTGAAGTCGTTAATGGATATAAATGCGACAAACTTGAGAATTCGATCAAAAATCGACTGCTTGACCATGATAATCGGCAATAGTCAATACGGCACTGTTATACTCGATTAGTGATCGGACGTATGTCAATTCGATAGAATGACGTGAATAAATTGTGGGTGATTCCACTTGATTGCAAAATTTGCGTTGAACAACACTAACCTGATTTTCTGTCGATTTTGTACTCGGTACACGTAATTGAAATCTTGAGATTTTTACGCCAATCGAGAGTCGCAACCGAATCAAAGGTGCACAAATGTGGATTGAAATTATCGACCATGGGTCAAACACGCTAAAATCCCTAAAAGCTACCCAGTAGGTTGGGTTGTGCTAAAATCGCATCTGGTCGACTTTAACCACGAAATTGAACTTAGTTAGAATCAAACGTTCGAGTGTATCACAATTTATTTTTAGGATTTCATCTCGTTTTTCAAGAAAATTCCGCCGAGCCGGAATTTTGCGGAAAAATTCAAATTGGACAAAAATAATTTTTGGAAATTCGGATGGGCACCTTTAATTGGATTTTTAGCCACCAATTTGATTTAATTTGTGGAGAATAAAAGGAAAATTCATATGGCAGCTTCAAGGGGATAAATGGACCACCGAAGTGACTTGATTTGGTGTAGAATTGAAAGAAAATAGATGGAAATTCGTAGGCTGTTGCAAGGGACTTATTTGGCCTTCAAGTTGGCTTGTTTGGGAAGCTTTGGGAGGGAAAAATGCTATTGGATGATGCCTTGACTTCCTTGGGCAGAAGACTTTGTGGCAAAAGCCACTCAAGTGAAAGATATTTCAAGTGGATGGCCATTGGTTGCATGCAAGACTTGCATGGCCCCTTGTCCCCCTTCCTCCTTGCCTTATGCGACCAGCCTCCTCCCTTTTTGCAGGCTGCTCTTGCTTCTTCTTCTTCTTCTTCTTGCTTCTTCCTCAAATCTTTATCTTCTTCCATTGTTGATGCTGCAACTCACCTCCATTTAGCCAAACCGCTTAGCACTACCCAAACAGCCAGCTGAGTGACCATTTGAGCTGTTAACAAAATCCACAGTCCCTGAGTCGACTAGTCCAGGTTGCAGCCTTGACGCTAGCCTCACCTGGCTGTCGTTCTGTCCAGCCCCATGACTAGCTCCAGTTGCGCCATCCTCGCGTCTACCTCACCGCTCACCCCTGTGCTTGTCACTAGCCGTCTGCACCATCCTAATTCGCCGTCCAGCCCCTCGACCAGCCTTTCCAACAACTTGTAGAACCGATTTTTCCAGTCCAATCATGAGGCTTGTTGGCTATTTTGAACCTCTTCCGGGCCTTTGTTGGAGTTGCCATAGGCATGGGATCTCACCACCTTTGCGTTGTCGTCGCCGTGGACCCATTATCTCACTAATCCGGTGAGTTAACATCCTAATCTTGGATTAGGAAGTTAATTGCACTTAGTTAGGTGGATTAGTGCTAATTACGGATTAGTGTTAATCCTTAGTTAGTTCAACTAGTTAGTTAGGTTATTTAGTTAGGCCAATTAGTTAGTTAGGTGGTTATTAGGTTATTTAGTTAGTTTAATTAGATTAAGGTACTTAGCCTAGCTAGGTTAGTTTAATTACTCCAATTAAGTTAGTTCATTTATATTATTTACTTTAATTAAGTGATTTGGTTTAAATAATTTGAAATTTATTTAATTATTTATAATTAGCGTAAATTGTACTAGGATAGCCGGTTAGTAGAATTTTACACTGATTGTCATGGTTGAATTCACTTGTGAAATTGATTGCTAAATTATGCAATTGAGTGCTTGGTGATGATTTTTTATTGTTATTGCAAAAATATGATTTTATGGTATTTAATTAGAATAATACCGGGTGTCGGGTTTCGACGCCAAAAATATTTTAGGTACTATATAAAATCGTGAAATTTTAAAATGGGAGAATATCACATTTTATGATTCAATTTGACTGTGTGACCGTGCACAACTATTTTACCGGCTATTTTTAATACGAAGAAAATTGGCTAAGTCCATT
Organism: Eucalyptus dawsonii; assembly: GCA_016097615.1. Classification (NCBI taxonomy): domain Eukaryota; kingdom Viridiplantae; phylum Streptophyta; class Magnoliopsida; order Myrtales; family Myrtaceae; genus Eucalyptus; species Eucalyptus dawsonii. The sequence continues at coordinate 15,832,286 of CM027877.1, read as the reverse complement.
ATTTAAAATGGAAGTATTTGAGTGCAAAGCACGATATTCTTGGTCGAGCATGGATGTGTGTGTGATCGTTATCGGAACCCATCCTGATGTGTTCACGTGGGACAATGCCTGATTAAGTTCAGATGCCCTTGACAATAGATGCCAGTCGCAGTGGAGGCTGGGCCGATCTCTTTTATGGAATGCCGTTTAGAGGCAGACATTGCTGTGCCTGAAGGAGCGGGATGACGCCCAGCTATATCGGATGACCGTTGACTATTGAATTGGCTGTTGCCGTTGGGTTATAAATAATTGGGACATGCTTGGGTGATTGAGATAGCCGCACTTGATTATGGAACGACATTGTGTGGCACGAAATGAGACGTATCATAATGATTTAGACTTATAATCGAGATTCCTGTGAATATTTGATGAATGATATGAGGTGTTCCAATTATTGATTACGCTTGCTGCGTTTATATATGATATATGAGATGTACTAATGTTCAAGGAGGTGCTGAGGTGAGGTAAGTCCTATATGGTGCATGTTTAGGCTGCCTCTAGGTGAATTCTCATCCTAATCGGGATTTAGGGTGTAGACTCGCTGAGATTTATTTCACCCCGCCATGGTTAACCCTTTTTCAAGTCCCTAGATGAAGGTTTGACATGTCCGTTTTGGATGTCCATGAGAGGTGGAGACCAAGTGTACCCTTCTCCCCATTCTCAGGACCACCTGCACCTATGAGTTTGTGGTGACTACCCTTTGTGTCGATGAGGGCCTACCTCACTTGGTACCTCATCGCTTCAAAGCATGGTTTCGTAACAAACCTAACAGGACCTGGGAGCGTCCTTTGGAGGGTTTTGACGGGCCTGCCGTCGAAATCGAGTATGAGGAGGTACTTGACCCCATTGTGGATGTGATATATAGGAGGATATTGAGGCGAACTCGGGGCCCGAGGCTAAAGGGCCTGGAGTAGGGGTAGCTAATCCTTTGGACATCGCCATCCTAGATGGTGTCGTAGTAGACCCGTATTCCAAGTAGGTAGGGTCCGGGATAGGATTAGCTTAGTAGCTTCTTTTTTGTTATAAACTCTTGTTTATAAACCGTAGCTTTGACTTGACTGTATATAAAGTGTGGTTTATGAAAAGGTGTTAGTAAGTCTTTTTACTATCCCTATGTTTGATTGTTATTTGGAGTTTATTAGTTCACTTCCACATGTGCATAAAAGAATGGGTCAGCGACGCGTCCTAGGAACGTCACAATTCTATTGACTATTGAGGGATGTTCGCGTGCTCGAGGTTCGAGGCATGACATCTTTGTGCGAAGTGGTATCAAAGCTGGTTAGTGTCTAGAGTGATAAGGTGCGATGGGTTATAGGATAGTAGGAAATACCTTTTTATTTTTATTTTTTTTATGCTGATGAATGTGATTGATTGAGTGATTGATTGATTGTTTGTGTGGGTCGCTCAGTTTTCTAATTCTGTGTGGAATTGGAAAGTAGGTTCTATAAAGAGTTTGCATTATGAGTGATCCAGAGTAGAGGATTCCTAAGAAGAGGACATTTGCTTCTATCACTTGAGGTAAGACGCCAACTAGGGTTGGTAGTCGAGGAAGAGCATTGACTTAGGCCAGCGTGAGTGTAAGAGTACTACCGCAGGCCGGTACTAATGTAGCAGCACCCAACGATCTTAGAATAGATGGGATCGTATAAGCACTTGAAACATTGGGGAATTTGATGGGTCAGCAGGCCTAAAATCAAGTCGTTGCTACTGCCATCGCTACTGCTGCTGCCAATGTTGCTGCCGTTGCTGAAGTCGCACCTGGGAATGTGATCGGGGAGTGATCAATGCACAAGTTAGTAGAGCAATTCCTGAAGTTGAACCTACCAAGGTTCTTAGGAGTAGCCGATCCCAAGGCTACAACCATTTGGATCCAAGAGTTAGAGAAGGCCTTCACATTGCTGAGGTGCTCAAAGGAAGACAAGGTAGTCCTTGTAGTGTACCAGTTGCAAGGAAATGTAAGCACCTAGTTGAGGTTCACCAGAGGAAGAGTGTTTCCTAAAAGCGTGGTTTTGGTGTGGAACGCTTTTGTTGAAGTTTTTAATGGAAAGTACTTTTCTGACTGTGCCAGAGAACAGAAGATGGCAGAGTTTCAACACCTTTATCAAGGTCTGATGTCTGCGGACTAGTATGAGGCAAAGTTCGCCGAGTTGTCCTAGTATGGCCCTAGACTGATCGAGGATTCGGTAGACAGAGCAAGGAGATTTTGAGATGGACTAAGATTGGAGTTAAAGGATCCGCTGGTGCTGTTTAATCTGAAGGATTACAACGATCTGTATGAAAGGGCATAGCTGATTGAGAGAAACTTGAATGAATGAGCCACTGCATCTGGGTAGTGGTTTGGAAAGAAGCCTATTCTGCCTAACAGGTAGGGTGGGATTGGAAAGCAGATGCCTAACTGGAATGAAGTGTGTCGTTTTTGTGGGAGACGACATGGGTTAGCCCCGTGTTTCTCTAGAACAGGAGCTTGCTTTCGATGTGGCCAGCATGGCCACCAAATTAGGGATTGCCCCTACAGGTCGATGGGATCACAACTGGCATCGTTGCCTATGGTTAGAACAGAGGAAGTGCATCACGGAATGCACTGCAGGGTATGATGAATTGGCCTCCAGCAGAGGGAAGGGAGTATGATGTCACCTGAAGCAAGGTAGAGGACTCACCAGACGTGGTCACAGGTATGGTCTTGTTGAACGACCATGTTGTTTATGCTTTATTTGACCCTAGAGCTACACATTCATTTGTTGCCAAGCAATATGTTAAGTTGGTAGGATTAAGTCCAGAACTGTTAGGGTTAGTCATTAGTATATTCATCCCGTTAAAGGCTAAGGTGTTGTCTACAGTAAGGTGTCTTAGTTGCAAGTTGGTTATTGGTGAGCGAGAGGAAATGACAGATTTGATTGTGCTATCTATGTATGATTTTGATGTGATCATTGGCATGGATTGGCTCACTAGCAACGAGCTACTGTAGATTGTTATCGTAAAGTGATTCATTTTAATCCGTTAGTGGGTGAAAGTTTCGACTTTATTGGGAGTTGAGAATGGCCCTCGATTACCTTAATCTCATCGCTCAAGGAAACCCGTTTGTTAGACAGGCGTTGCCAAGGTTATTTGGCTACTGTAGTGGATACAACAGTTGTGGAGCAGAAGATGGAAGACATCACCACGATATAAGAGTTTCCTGAGGAATTACCTAGTCTACCCAAAGGGAGATCGAGTTCATGATTGAGTTGGCCCCTAAGCCAAAACCAATTTCTAAGGCTCCTTACTGTATGATGCTATCAAAATTGAAGGAACTGAAGGTGCAGATGCAAGAGTTGTTGGACAAAGGATTCATACTTCTTAGTGCATAACCTTGGAGAGCACTAGTTTTGTTCATGAGGAAGAAAGATGGCTCGTTGCATCTCTGCATCGACTATCAGCAACTCAACTAGGTGATGATCAAGAACAAGTACCCGTTAGCGAGGATTGACAACTTGTTTGACCAGCTGCAGGGAGCGTCGATATTTTCCAAGATCGACCTAAGGACATGTTACCATCAGTTGAGGATCAGCAAGGAAGACATACCGAAGACGATGTTTTGTATGCATTATGGTCATTATGAATTCACCATAATGCCGTTTGGTTTGATTAATGCCCCAGCTACTTTCATGGACCTGATGAACTGAGTGTTCAAAGAGTATCTGGATTAGTTTGTGATTGTATTCATCGATGACATCTTGGTGTACTCGAGAAGTCCAGAGGAGCACGAAAGACATTTAAGGACAGTTCTTTAGACTCTGCGAGAACATGGATTGTATGCTAAATTCAGTAAGTGCGAGTTTTGCTTGACTTGTATAGCTTGCTTAGGTCACGTGATTTTGGGTGAAGGAATTTCCATGGACTCGACTAAGATCAAAGTGGTGATCAATTAGCCAAGATCGACGATAGTGATAGAGATCAAAAGTTTTTTGTGATTGGCAGGTTATTATAGACGGTTCGTGGAAAGGTTTTCAGCAATAGCCATGCCTCTGACTCAATTACTAAAGAAAGGAGAAGTTTGTATGGACGGATAAGTGCGAGCATAGTTTCCAAGAGCTTAAGCAAACGATGACTACCGCACTCGTACTGACAATTCCATATGGTCCTAGAGGATACGAGATCTTTAGTGATGTGCCGTACAGAGGATTGGGTTGCATGTTAATGCATCATGGTAGGGTTGTTGTATACGCATCTCGTCAGTTGAGACCTTATGAGTTGAATTACCCAATACATGACTTAGAACTCGCAGCGATCATCTTCAATTTGAAGATTTGAAGACATTACTTGTGTGGAGAAAGGTTCTAGATTTTTACAGACCATAAGAGTTTTAAGTATTTATTTTCTCAGAATGAGTTGAACGTGAGACAGCATCGTTGGATGGAACTTCTTAAGGACTATGACTATGACATTCTATATCAACCTGGAAAAGCTAACAAGGTTGCAGATGCGTTGAGTCGGAAGTCTTTGATTGGAAAGATGGTGATTCAGGAATGGATCTTACTCGAAGGAGCTCGAGACTCGGTTCTCAAGTTTGAGGTATGCCACATTTCAAGTCTTATGGCCACCCTCAGAATTGAAGTGAAAGTGGAGATAAGGATCAGGACATTGTAGTTGATAGATCCTGAGATCCAGAAGATTCTATAAGTGGATGCAGAAAAGAGGAAACCTGATTTTCATATTTTTGAGGATGGAACACTAAAGTTCCAAGGACGATTGTGTGTACCTGATGATGCAGAGATTAAGGAAGAGATCTTGTCAGAAGCTCATCGTAGCAATTGTAGCATTCATCCAGGTAGTACCAAGATGTATCAGAATCTACGTCGACACTATTGGTAGACTAGTATGAAGGAGGATATCGCCAGACATGTTGCTAAATATCTGACGTGTCAACAAGTGAAAGCACAATATTGTAAGTCGAGAGGACTTTTGCAACCTCTCGAGATTCCCAAGTGAAAATGGGAACACATCATAATAGAGTTTGTGATGGGATTACCGAGGAATCAGTGAGGTAATGATTCCATATGGGCTGTAGTTGATAGATTGACGAAGTCTACTTACTTCATCGCCGTATCAAAGGACTATACACTGGATAGATATGCTGAGTTGTACGCGTGTTAGATAGTTTGTCTTCATGGAGTGCTAGTGACGATTACATCAGATCGAGACTCGAAGTTTACAGCTGCTTTCTGGAAAAGCCCACAAACTACCTTGGGAACGATGTTGTAGTATAGTATGGCCTATCATCCACAGATGAATGACCAGTTTGAGAGAACGATTCAAACCCTCGAGGACATGCTGCAAGCTTGCATCTTAGACTTTAGGGAAGTCGGGAGGAATGGCTTTATCTAGTTGAGTTCACCTACAACAACAATTATTAACAGAGCATTTACATGGCACTATTTGAAGCGTTGTCTGGCAGAGCGTGCCATACTCCAATTTGTTGGGATGGAGTCGGAGAGTGTAAGATCACCGGCTTTGAGTTGGTTCAATAGTTAGTCGACGCTGTCAAAGTTATGCCAATAAGAGGCGAAGACCATTGGTGTTCCAAGTTGGTAAACATGTATTCTTTAAAGTGTCACCGATAAGGAGTACTTAGCTCTTCGGCAAGAAAGGAAAGTTAAGTCCAAGGTACGTCGGTCCCTTTGAGATTCTGGAATGAATTGAGACTCTAGCGTATCGTCTTGCATTGCCGCTGAGACTTGCACAAGTGCATGATGTCTTCCACATGTCGATGTTGAGAAATTATGAGCCTGACCTGACTCACGTGCTGAATTTTGAGGAATTGGACGTGGACGACAGAGTGTCATACATGGAGATACTAGTTTAGATTATGGATTGAAAGGAGCAAGTTCTGCATAACAAGACGATCTCTTTGGTCAAAGTGGTCTGGCAACATCACGGGACAGAAAGAGCTACTTGGGAAAGTGAAGAATTGATGAGACGAAAATACCCCCACCTTTTTTAAGAAGAATTGTAATGGTTTAAATTTTGAGGACGGAATTTTTATAAGAGGGGAAGAGTTGTGACATCCTGAATTTCAACCTTGTCTTGATTAAATGAAATGGGCTTTTTGTTGACTTGCTTATGGTCCTTTTTCTCAGAGCTGATCATTCATGAGTTAACTGATCTATCAGGTGAAGCTGTTGAGGGATATAAATGTGATAGACTTGAGAATTCGATCATAAATTGACTACTCAACCGTGATAATCGGCAAGGGTCAATATGGTATCATTATAATTGATTAGTGATCGGACATAGGTTGATTCGATGAAATGACGTGATTAAATTGTGGGTGATTCCACTTGATTGCAAAATTCACATCGAACGACACTAACCCGATTTTTTGTTGATTTTGTACCTGATACCCGTAATTGAAACCTTGAGATTTTTACAACAACCGAGAGTCGCTGACGAATTGGAGATGTATAAACGCGAATCGAAGTTATCAACCACGGGTCAAACGTGCTAAAATCCCTAAAAGCTACCCGGTAGGTTGGGTCGCGCTAAAATCGCGTTTGGTCGACTTTAACCACGAAATTGAACTTGGTTTTAGGAATCTAATGTTTGAGCGTGTCATGATTTATTTTTAGTATTTTGTATCATCTTTCAAGAAAATTCCATTGAGCCGGGATTTTGCGGAAAAATTCAAATTGGACAAAAAGAATTTTTGGAAATTCGGATGGGCACCTTTAATTGGATTTTTGGCCATCAATTTGATTTAATTTATGGAGAATAAGAGGGAAAATTCGTATGGCAGCTTCAATGGGATAAATGGACCACCAAAATGACTTGATTTGGTGTGGAATTGAAAGAAAATAGATGGAAATTCGTAAGGCTGCTGCAAGGGACTTATTTGGCCTTGAAGTTGGTTTGTTTGGGAAGCTTTGGGAGGGAAAAATGCTATTGGATGATGCCTTGACTTCCTTGGGTAAAAGACTTTGTGGCAAAAGCCACTCGAGTGAAAGATATTTCAAGTGGATGGCCATTGGTTGCATGCAAGATTTGCATGGCCATTGGTTGCATGCAAGACTTGTCTCCCTTCCTCCTTGCCTTATGCGAGCAGTCCCGTCCCCTCTTACAGAATAGGCTCCCATTTCTTCTTCTTCTTCTTCTTCTTCTTCTTCTTCTTCTTGCTTCTTCCTCAAATCTTCATCTTCTTCCATTGTTGATGTTGCAACTCACCTCCACTTAGCCAAATCGCCTAGAACCACCCAAACAGCCAGCCGAGTGACTGTTCAAGCTACCAATTGGATCCGTCATCCTTGAGCAGACTAGCTTGCATCGTAGCCCTAATGCTAGCCTAGTCTGGCTGCCATTCCGTTTAGCCCCACGACCAGCTCCAGTCGTGCCATCCCCGTGTTCGCCTCCCCGCTCACCCCCGTGCCTGTCACTAGTCGTCCATGCTGCAATAGCTTGCCATCCAACCCTTGACCAGCCCTTCCAGTAGCTCACAGAACCGGTTTTTCCAGTTAAACCATGAGGCTTGTTGGATGTTTTCAACCTCTTCTGAGCCTCCATTGGAGTCACTATAGGCATGGGATCTCACTGCCTTTGCGTCGCCATCGCCATGGACCTGTTATCTCACTAATTTGGTGAGTTAACGCCCTAATCTTGGATTAGGAAGTTAATTGCACTTAGTTAGGTGGATTAGTGTTAATTAAGGATTAGTGTTAATCCTTAGTTAGTTCAACTAGCTAGTTAGGTTATTTAGTTAGGCCAATTAGTTAGTTAGGTGGTTAGTTAGGTTATTTAGTTAGTTTAATTAGATTAAGGTACTTAGCCTAGCTAGGTTAATTTAATTGAGTGATTTAGTTTAAATAATTTACAATTTATTTAATTAATTGCAATTTATTTAATTATTTATAATTAGCATAAATTGTATCGGGATAGCCGGTTAGTAGAATTTTACGCTGATCATCGTGGTTGAATTCAATTGTGAAATTGATTGCTAAATTATCAATTGAGTGCTTGGTGATGATTTTTGATTATTATTGCAAAAATATGATTTTATGGTATTTAATTAGAAAAATACAAGGTATTGGGTTTTGACGTCAAAAATATTTTAGGTAATATATAAAATTGTGGAATTTTGAAATTGGAGAATATCACATTTTACGGTTCGATTTGATTGTGTGACCACGCACAATTATTTTTTTGGGTTTTTTGAATACGAAGAAAATTGGCCAAGTCCATTATTTGAAATGGAAGAATTTGAGTGTAAAGCACGATGTTCTTGGCCGAGTATGGATGTGCATGTGATCATTATTGGAACTCATCTTGATGCGTTCACACGGGATGATGCTTGATTAAGTTAAGATGCGCTTGACAACAGATGTCGATCGCAGTGGAGGCTAGGCCGATGCTCCTTTATGGAATACCGTCTAGAGGTAAATGTTGCCGTGCCCAAAGGAGCAAGACAACGCCTGGTTATCTTGGATGATCGCCGGCTGTTGAATTGGCCATAATCGTTGGGTCGTAAATAATTGGGACACTCTTGAGTGATTGAGATAGCCGCGCCTGATTATGGGATGGAATTGTGTGGCATGGAATGGGACGTGTCATAATGATTTGGCCCTATAAGTAAGACCTCGCTGAATATTTGATGAATGATATGAGGTGTTCCAATTATTGATTATGCTTACTACGTTTATATATGATATATGAGATGTACTAATGTGTAGGGAGGTGCCGAGGCAAGGTAAGTTCTATATGGTGCATGCTTAGGTTGCCTCTAGGTGAATTCTCGTCCTAATAAGGGTTTATGGTGTAGACTCACTAAGATTTATCTCACCCCGTTGTGGTTAACCATTTTTCAAGTCCTTAGATGGTGGTTTGACACATTCGTTTTAGGTGTCCGCGGGAGGTGGAGATCGAGCGTACCCTTCTCCCCATTCTTGGGACCACCTGGACCTGTGAGCTTGTGGTGACAACCTTTTGGGTTGATTATGGCCTACCTCACTTGGTACTTCATCGCTTCAAAGTGTGGTTCCATAACGGGCCTAATGAGATTTGTGAAGGTCCTTTAGAGGGTTTTGATGGGCCTGCCATCGAAACCAAGTATGAAGAGGCACTTTACCCCACCGTGGATGCCGATATACTGGAGGATATCGAGGCGAACTTGAGGCCCGAGGCTGAAGGTCCCGAAGTAAGGGTAGCTAATCCTTTGGACATCAACATCCCAGACAGTGTCATAGTAGACCCAGATCCTGAGTAGGTAGGGTCCGAGGTAGGATTGGCTTAATAGCTTCTTTTTGGTCATAGACTCTTGTTTATAAACCGTAGGTTTGACTTGAATGTATATAAAGTGTGGTTTATGAAAAAGGTGTTAGCAAGTCTCTTTACTATCCCTATGTTTGATTGTTGTTTGGAGTTTATTAGTTCGCTTTCGCATGTGCATAAAATGAATGGGTCAGTGATGCGTCTTGGGAACATCGCAATTCTATCGACCATCGAGGGATGTTTGCGTGCTTGAGGTTCAAGGCGTGACACTTAGGTGATCACACAAGCATACCATCACACACTCAAATTCTTATCTTTGTCATTTAGCCCCCGTGGAATTCTTGTGACATGTACTTCACTTGTCATATTCCATCATTTGCTTCACAAACTCAAACACATAATTCACATATCGTGTTTAACCACTAATTCACATGGCACATATTCCAATTGACATGAATAACCACTAAATCACATGTCACATAATCCAAACAACATGTTTACCCATAGAACTACATATCACATATCCCGATTAACATGTTTAACTACAAAACGACATATCACATAACCCAAATATCAAAATAACATGTTTAACCACAAGACCACATGTCACATAATCAAAATAACATGTTTAACCACAAGACCACATGTCACATAATCTAAACAACATGTTTAACCATATAATCACATAGCACATAACCTAAATAATATTTTTAACCACAAAACCACATGTCACATAACCTAACCAACATGTTTAACCATAGAATCACGTGACACATAACCTACATAGCATATTTAAACATAGAATCACATGGTACATAACCTAACTAGTATGTTTAACCATAAATCCACATAGGACATAACTTAAATAGCAGGTTTAACCATAGATCCACATATTACATAACCTAAATAGCATTTTTAACCATAGAACCACCTAGCACATCATCCAAATGACATAGATTACCACTAATCTGCCCTAAACTACTTATTAAATGCGACGAAAGCCCTAAAAGAAGGCCAGAAAGCCACTCATGAACAATCTGAGCTTCGAAACACATCGGGGGACGGAACAACAAGATCGGACAGCGACTAAAGGCTACTGGTCGTGCATCCACCATACTTGAGGGAGTTGGAAGGTAATTGGTTGTGGCTTCAGTGGCAACTCGGCAGTGGTCCAATGGCAATTTAGCATTAGTATGGCCTCCAATGAAGGAAATAAGCGAAGAACAAGCTTAAATGAAGATGAAAATGGCTTGAGGGGGTTTAGCTATCCAAAGTGAGAGAGAGAGAGAGAGAGAGGGGTGCTGAATGTGGGGTAGAAGAGAGAAAGAGAGGAGAGAGAAAGATATTGTCCCTTATTAATGTTTTGCCCCTCAAACCTTCCATATCTCTTAACCCTAGGCTTCCATTAAATGAAGATGTGATATTATGAAGAGGGAAAAGTGAGAGTGAGGAGACGAAGAGAGATGGCCGGCGTAGAGGGAGAGGAGGAGGAGAGAAAGGAGAGGTCATGTCTCCATAAATGCCCAACAACTCCCTTGTCTCTTGTCCATCAAGCTTATCCAATTTTAAAAGCAAAGATCTAGCATTTAATGCAAGATATATTGAATTCAAGTGGCTAGATTAGACTAGACTAGGGTATGTAGCCTTTTTCTTTCCTCTTCTTTGTCGCCCATGCATGGCTGTCCCCTTCCTTTGTCCATTTCCCATCTCGCCCTTTATTCTTTAGTCTAATGGAAGGGCATTTCAGTCATTTCACCAAGATCTTACACTATTCATGCACCATTCATGCATTTAATGCTAAGATCTTTTCACAAGTGGGCCTGATAGGCTTGAAGGGCCTATGGACCTGCTTTGGCTGCCCACCCCTTGGGTATGTGGGCCTTAGGTTTTCCACTTGGGCCCGGGCCCAATGGGCTCTTGTTCGTGGCCTATTTCCACTTTTTCACACTCAAATACCCTTACTAATGAAAAACCAAACTTTCACCCCTAAATGGCATTTCCCGGTATCCTCGTGGCCTATTGATTCTCAAGACACTCTTGTTGGACTATCGCTTGCCAAATAATTCCATTCTGAAAAACTAGTTCGGAACAAAAATGTCACAACTCTCCCCACTTAAAGAAATTTTTTCCTTGAAATTTGCAGGATCGACCACTTCCTCGAGCAGATGGGGGGTATTAGCTCGTCATAATATCCTCACTTTCCCATGTTGCTCCCTCGGTGCCATGATGTTGCTAGACAACTCTAACCAAGGGAATGACCTTATGGCACAACACTTGCTCTTTTCTATCCACGATTCACATTCGCTGCTCGACATACGTCACTCTATTGTCCACCTCCATCTCCTCATAGCTTAGCACATGTGTCGAGTGTGGTTCATACTTTCTCAACATAGAGATGCAGAACATGTCATGAACTTGGGCAAGATTTGGCAGTTGTGCCAACTTGTTGGCTAAAGTCCCAATTCTTTCAAAAATTTCAAAAAGTCCTATGAATCTGGGGCTTATCACAAGACGTAACTCTCATTGGTGACATCTTAAGGAACATGTAATTGCCAACTTGGAAGTCCAGAGGTCTTTGTCATTTGTTTGCATAGCTCTTTTGGCAACTTTAGGCTGTCTTTAATCTTTCTCGAATGATCTGAACTGCATCCATGGATTGTTGCACTAGCTTGGGGCCCATAATTTTTCTTTCTCCTACCTCATCATAATAGGTTGGCACTCTACAAGCATGTCCATACAATGCCTCAAACGATGCCATTCCAATGCTTTGTTGATAATTGTTATTGTACGCGGACTTAATTAGGTGTAGTTGAACTTCCTATCCCCCTTTGAAATCTATGACACAGGCTCGCAACATATCCTTGAGAGTTTGGATTGTTCTCTCAGATTGTTCGTTAGTTTGTGAATGATAAGCTATGATGAATCGCAGCTTCGTTCTCATCGCCTTCAGCAAGCTTTTCCAAAATGCAGCAGTAAACTTGGGATCCCGATCAGAAGAGATCATTACTGGAATCCTATGCAACTGTATTATTTGTCTCGCATACAACTCAACATACCAATCCAAGTCATAGTCTTTTTGCATAGTAATGAAGTGAGCTGACTTGGTCAGTTGATTGACCACAAACCAAATAAAGTCATTAGCTCCCTGACTCCTTGGTAGTCTCATCATGAAGTCCATTGTGGTATGCCCTCATTTCCATTCTGGGATCTCCAATGGTCATAGCAGTCCACCATGCTTGCAATTCCGTGCTTTTATTTGTTGGCATGTCAAATACTTTGCCATGTGTTTTGGGATGTCAGCCTTCATGACATTCCACCAATAATATTGCCAAAGATTCCTATATATTTTCGTACTGCTTGGGTGGATACTATAGTTGCTTCAGGGGGCGTCCACTGAGATCTCTTCTTTGAGCCTTTTATTGTCAGGCACACATAGTCGTCCTCAGAACCTCAAGATCCCATCACCCTCCACTTGGAAATCTGGGTTCCTCTTCTTGGGGCTTCCTTGTACAGTCTTTTGGATTTTTGGATCCATTGATTACAAGGTTTTAATCTTGGTTTGCACTTCGGGTTCAATTCAAAGGGTAGCCATAAGACTAGAAAAATGGCCTACCTTGAACTTGAAATCTAAATCCCGTACACCCTCGAGAAGTATCCACTCTTGAACCATCATCTGTGCAATTGATGACTTTTGACTGAGTGCATCTGCTACTTTGTTGGCCTTCCTAGGATGGTATAGGATGTCGCAGTTGTAGTCATTAAGAAGTTCCATCCAGCACCTTTATCTCATATTCAACTCCTTTTGTGAGAATAGATACTTCAGATTTTGATGGTTGGTGTAGAACATGAAATTTTTCTTCACATGTAGTGTCTCCAAATCTTTAGAGCCAAGATGATCGCTGCCAACTCTAGGTCATGCATTGGGTAATTTTGCTCATGAGGCCTTAACTGCCTAGACGCATAGGCTACACTCATCCATATTGCATCAAGATGCAACCCAATCCTTTAAATGAAGCGTCGTTGTAGATCTCATATCTTTTAGGACTAGACGGTACTGTCAACACTGGGGCAGTTGTTAACTTGTGCTTAAGCTCCTGAAAGCTCTTCTCAAACTTGTTTGTCCATTTGAATTTCACTTCCTTCTTCAATAGTCATGTCAGTGGCATAGCTATCTCTAAGAATCATTCCATAAATCGCCGGTAATAGCTAGCTAGTCCTAGAAAACTCCAAATTTCGGTCATCGTCGAGGGTCTCGACCAATCCATGACCACAAATCCGCCCCTAAACTGTGACATCCAGATTTTCGGGTTCTAATTTTGAATGGATAAATAGGGTCGTTTTCATTCAATTGAAGTCATGGATTGTGAAATTGGGATGCAAGTAGGCTACATTGGTAAAGAAAAATACCAATTGGAATGATGAGGTGTTGAATAAATTAATGGGGGTCAATTTGATTTAATTCAAGAGGAATTAAGGCCCAATTGGAAAGAAAACCTAGCAAAATTCGTATGCCACCTCTACCCCATATTTTAGCTTACCTAAATACTTCTAGAAGGGGGCATATTTGTCAAAAATTGAAGAGTGGGAGACAGCTGGTGGTGGCCATGTGTGGCTGACCTAAGAGAGAGAGAGTGAAAGAAAAGAAAGGGAAATTGGATTGTTCTTCCTCCCCTCTCTCCTCCATCGAGCATCTCCATCTTCTTCCCCTTTTCTTTGGCTTTCTTCTTCAGCAGCAACCGAAGACCAGCGAAGCAAAAGCAGCTGCCGTCGTCGCCTCTCGCCACCGTCGTCGCCTACCGAAGCCGGAACCACCGCTGCTGCTCCGCGGCTGGCCGCACCTCATTGCACGCCCTCCGCCTTCCTCTTCCCCCTTCTGTTACTGCCGGTTACTTCTTCTTCTTCTTCTTCGGTGGCTGCTCGACGCCCAGCAGATCTAGGAGGACGCCGAGACAACCAGTAGCACCGTATGTCGCCTGAAGCCGCTGCATGCCACCACCACTGCCGTTGTTCGTCCCCGTGCAGACCGCGGCTGCCCGCACACCCTTTTGCCCCTCTCCTCCCATTGGTTCGAACAAAACCGACCAGCAAAAGTAGAAGCAGCGATCAGCGTTGCTTGAAGGAGCTGCAATTGCGCCGGAGCTGCCATCGCCGTTGCACGCTGCCTTGCCGCCGTTCGCCTCACACTCGCCCGCCGTGCGCCGTGTGCACTTGCTCGACCGAGTTGCTGTCCAACCTCTGTTCCACCTCTATTCAGTCCCGTTTGGCCACTTACGGCTACTGCCCGACCACCTCCGGCCACCGTCGACCCTGCCAGAGCTCCGCCTCGCCCTCAGCCGCCCTTGGCCACCTCAACCAGCCCCGAATCTGCCTCGACCAACAGCGATCAGAGGGTTGCAGAAAATGGGTATCGCAGAGGGTTTTGGCCAGTTTTGGCCGTTTTCTCGAGCCCGGATGCTCGGCCCGCTTTGAGGAAAGTCGATCCTTGCGTCGAGCCCGTCGTTTTGAGTGAGTTTTACTCACTAATTCCTTCTTAGTGCGCTAATTATACTTAAAGATTGATTAGTGTTAATTAAGTGTAATTAGGTTGTTAGATTAGAATTGACTAGTGATTATTAGTTAATTGTTTTGCATATTAGTTGTGTGATTAGTGTAATTAGATAGAGAATTGCCTGTAGTATTTATTGGATGCTTCTTGGGATTTTCCCCGTCCCATATCGGGTGTTAATTAGGCGATTCAGGCCTAATTTGAATTTTTAGGAATTAAATATTAATTTTCGAAATTAATTATTTAGTTATTTATTTTCCGGAAATTCAACTAGGATGGCCAGTGACTGGGATTTTATGCTGATGATGGTGGCGCATACCGTTTATTTAATTGAGCTTCATATTGTGCTAAATTGGAATTATTGTGTTTATTTATTTATTTTTCGGAATTAAATTAATTATTTTAATTTATTTTTCGAAAATTCAACTTGGATGGCCAATGACCGGAATATTATGCTGATGACCGTGGTGAAGTCCGTTTATTTAATCGGGCTTTATTTTGAGCTAAATTGAATTTTAATATTTATTATTAATTAAATTATTTTTTTGAAATTAATATGAGGTGACCGTCAACCGAAATTTCGTGCTGATTTTCGTGGCGTAGTCCATTTATTTATTCAAGCTCTATGTTGGAGGAAATTAAATAAATTATGATATTCTAGGGATTTACCCTAAATTGATTGAAATTGAGTGAAATTGAATTATTGATTGGTAAATGGCCGAATATGGCTAGTTAGCATTTGTAATACCTTGTTGAGCTGTAAGTGGAGAGAGTGACGAGAACTAACTGAGAATTCTATTGGCTGAGACTGATCAAGTACGAAGTATAGACAGGCGTGGTTCGGTGATAAAGTACATCACTGTGCGAAAACGGTGCCTTAAAGAACGTACGTAGACTGTCTATGACTTATGGTAGGCATGGTTCGGTGATTAAGGATATCACTGTACGAAAACGGCGCCTTAAAGAACGCACGTAGACTACTTATGAATCATGACAAGCGTGGTTCGGTGATGAAAGATATCACCGTGTGAAAACGGCGCCTTAAAGAACGCACGTAGACTATCAGTGAATTGTGACCTATGACGAGCGTGGTTCGGTGATGAGGAATATAACTGTGCGAAAATAGCGCCTTAAAGAATGCACGTAGACCATCTGTTACTTATGTCACCTTGGCGAAAACGACGCCCGAGAGCATTGATGGAGCTCTGTGACTAAGTATACTATTGGAGGTTATGTGGGACGGAGTGAATGACCTAGAAATGATTCGACTGACTTGTAATCGACTAGGTCGATTGATCAATGATTCGATCTGAGTGTGACTTGATGTGATTCATTGCCTTGGTTTGATGTTGTGAATTGAATGATTGAATATAGATGACCGTGAGTGGTCTTCTTGGTGTGTAATCGACTAGGTCGATTAGATTGATGCTTTGATCTATAATATGAATGCTTGGGTGCCTATATGATTTGTGCTAATTTGCAGGTGGAATCTGAGGCTAAGGTAAGTCCTCTGACTCATGTTGTGCATAGGCAGCCCTAAGGTGTATTAGTTTACTAATCAGGTCTTAGGGGGTAGAACTTCTGAGACGTTGTCTCAGTGGTTATTGAATAACCATTTCAGGACCCAGATGAGGAGCCTAAGGAGCATGAATCTGATGAGGAGATCCCTGTTAAGGAACCTGAAGAGGAGTACGTGGAGGAGGACCCCGAGTACGACCCGGATGAGGACTGAGATCCCGTCCTGTCTTGTCAGACCCTGTTTGCATGTGAATAGACGTTAGACCAGAGTTGCGTATATATAGTATTGTAGAATACTATGAGATGCATGTAAAAGGTGTGGTTGTAAATTTTCAGTATGAAAAATATATAGTCTGCTTTTCTATCCCATTGCTTTATTGTTTGGGGAATTATAACTGCTTCTGCATGTGCAAATATAAATGAAAGGGTCAGCGATACATAGTCCTGAGATATCGCATAATAAAATCGACCAAGCTTCAAGGATGGTCACGTGACCGAGAGTTGGGGCGTGACATCCCCCTTTTGTGGTATCAGAGCCATGGTTAGGTATTGGAGTGATAAGGTGTGATGACCTATGGGATAGTAGTAGGAAAGGCCTTTAAATTCATGACTGGTGCATGTCTTTGATAGCTGATTGGTAGAATTGTTTGTCGGGTGTGAATTGCTTGCTTTTAATTATTGTGGATTCGGAAGGCAGAGTGTTGACTCTGGCCAGCTCGAGCGTAAGAGTGACACCGCAGGTTGGTACTGGTGTATCAGCGTTGATTGATCCTAGGTCCGATAAGATCGTTCTGATGCAATTGTTCCTTGGGATCTAGATGAATCGGTATGATCAGAATCAAGTTGTTGTTCTTGCTACCTTTGTTGAGGTCCAACCTGGAAGGATAATCAGAGAATAGAATTCGATATTTAAGTCCAGATTTAGCAAAGCAGATTTGGAACTCGGTCAGGGAAAAGACTGATGTTGAGGGAAGAGTATTTTGTTCCACTCAATAAGAATGGTGGAATAGTCAGGTCAGCATTTAGACAAATAGAACATGTTTTTCCATGGATGACGATATGGATCATTCTCGTGTATTTTGAGGACAGGAGTTTGTGTAAATCGTCGCCAATACGGATAATGATTTATGGGTTGTCCGCATTAGTAGATGGAATCTCGACAATGGTTACTACTGTCATCGTCGATAAGATAGTTCAGAAGAAGTGCACCATAGAATGCATTGTCGAAATTCTGGGATAGGTCTCTGGTACAAGAAATAGTGTATCCTAGCATTTGACAAGAGGTAGAAGACTCACTGGATAGGTGTCGAAATTGTGGAAGAAAACATGGATGAATTCAGTGTCCAGGTATGGTGAGAAGAACGGAAATGGAACCGACCTGGCACTAGACAGAGGAAGAATGTTTTGGGGAAAATTCTATCAGAGTATCGTAGCAGAGTTTTGATGAAATTTGGGGAACTTCAGTTTATTGAAATAAGTGGAAGAAAGGGGAATCACTAGTAATAGTCATGCTTGACTAGTTGTTGAAGTGTAACTTCGACACTACATGAGTAGAATGGGCTCATGGAGCATCTTGTAGTAATAGATCATGGTCGTGGAGCACATGAAAGTGTCGAGTTTATTGGGAGTCGAAATGAATCTTCGATTTCTGTAATTTCGTCGATTGAAGACAACCCACTTGTTCGATGGAGATTGTCGAGGTTACTTGGTGATGGTTATAGTTAAGATAGATTGGAGAATTAGAGATAGAAGAAATCTCAGTGGTCTAAGAATTTCTAGATGTGTTGTCATAAGAAATGTCAGATCGTTGCCAGAGAAAGAGATAGAAATTACGATCGAGTTAGCACCAGCATAAAGCCACTCTTGAAGGCTTCTTACCAGTTATTGTTGTTTGAATTGATAGAACCGAAGATACGGATGTGAAGATTGATGAATGAGGAATTCATACATATTAGTGCATCACTTTAAAGAACATCAGTTTTGTGGAAAGAGAAATGAAGATGGTTCATTGCAATCATGCATCAACCATTGTCAACTTAATTGGGTGACTTGTTATAAAGAGTGTTGATGTCTTCAACGAGCGACTTGAGGACAGGTTATCGTCAGTTGAGAACCAGAAAGGATGTTATAATGAAGAAAACATTTCGCACTTGATTTAGCCCTTGTGAGAATAATGTAAAGCCATTTGATATAACGAATGCTCCAGCCGCTGTCATGGATTTGACAAATCGAGTGTTCAAAGAATATCTAGATTGATGGTGATCGTGTGGTGTAGCGACATTCTAGGGTATTCATTAAGTGCTGAGGATCAGGAAAGCCCCTAAGAATGGTCGTGTGGTTACAGGTAAGAGAATCTTCATGGACTAAGCCAAGATCAAATCAGTTGTTAGCGGATCGAGATTGACAAATAGTGTCAGAGATCAGAAGTTGTGGGGATTGGACAGATTACTACAGAAGGTTTGTGAAAGAATTTTCAGTATCAGTATCATCGCAGGATTGACCTCTTGAGAAAGAAGAGAAATTCATTGGCATTAACAAGTATGAGGATAATTTTCAGAGCTTAAAGGATGGAGTACGTATTGATGCAACATGAGAAGATTGTTGCATAACCGTTCCACCAGTTGAGACCCAATAAGTGGAATACGAAGTGGTGTCGTGAACCAGAATTTTGGCAGAACTATAATAGTGATATCAGGTATCACCTTGGAGGTACGAAATGACTCATTAATGTGTTGAGCCGAGAGTTTTCAATTGTGCATAGACTGGCTAAAGTATAGACTTTACTTGAAAATGGTTCAAAATTTGGTTTTCAAAATTGAGGCAGGCTACCTTTTGAATTTTATAGCCACCCTCAAGATTGAACCAAATGTTCAAGTTAGAATCGGTGCCTAGTTGACAAGCAAAGATGTTCAAAAGATCTTATAAGAGGATACTGGCAAGAAAGAATCTGACTTTAAGATTTATGAGAATGGAAAGTTCAGGTTTCATGAGTGATTGAATACACTTGACAGTGTAGCACTCAGGGAAAAGATCTTGTCGGAAGTTCATTATAGTATTGCAGTTTTGACCAGATGGTGCAAGTAAATCAGAGTCAGCATCAGCTAGATTAGTAAGCTGATATTAAGATAGATATCGCTGAGCAGGTTGTGAGTGTCAGAAGTGTCAGTAAGTGGAAGCTCGGTAATGCGAACCGGGAGAATTTTTACCATCACTTGAGAGCCCAAGTGGGAATGGAAATATATCACAATGGAACATTGTGATAGGCTTACTAAGGATTCAGGGGATTACTGATACCATTTGAGAATAGTGGTTAATCGATAGATGGAGTTGGTCAACTTTGGTACAATACGAATAGATCTTATTTTGAGTGTATAACATCCAAATTTCGGGCTCTGATTTCGATTAAATAAATTGGGCATTTCATCGACGCGATTACAGTGTTTTTCTCTGAGTTGGCCACTCATGAGATAACTAGACTTGCTGGGTGAGTTATTAAGGACCTTAAGGCAAATAGACTTGAGAATTCGACCAGGGATCGACTTCTCGACCATGCTCATCTTTAGAGATCATTGCGACATAGTATAAAATCGATTTGAAATCAGAGATAGATCGGTTCGACTGAGATGAATGACCGATCGTGGGTGACTCCACTAAATTGGAAAATTGTCATCGACTGACACTAATTTGATGTTTCTATCATTTTGGTGCCCTGTGTCCGTATTTGAATCTTTGAGATTTTCACGACAATCGAGAGTCGCCAATGTGTTGAGTGGGTTCATTGTGGCTCGAAGAAAATCGACCACGGGTCATTTGTTTTAAAAAGCTCTGAACACTACCCAGTAGCCTAGGTCACACTAAAAGCGTGTCGGAGTGAAATTAACCGCCAATCTAAGTTCGATTTCATAAATTGAAGATTCTATCTTATCACAGAGTGGGTATACCGAAGTGTGTGTGCATCAGATAATTCGCCAGCATGGAGTGCCGGGGATGAATTATATTTCGAATCTAAATTAGAGATTATAAATTTGGCAAAGTTTTCAGAGAGTTCTTTCTTAAGCAGTGTGTAGCAGAGGGTACATAATTTCAGTGGTGAAAAGAAAATGAATAAAAATTACAGGCCAAAGTCAGCTCAGTAATCAGTGTTTGCAGTTGTCAGATCAGTGTCAGAGTAAAGACTGCTCAGAACTGTCAGAAATTTTGAATCGTTGAGGTTCGAAGGTTTATTAGGGAGTCGAGAAAAAGAGATCAGATGTGGATGACAGAGTGTCTTATGTGAGAAGTTCAGTTCAGTTGTTGGTTTAGAAAGAGCAGCATTTGTGTACTATGATGATCTCCTTAGTCAAAATGGTCGAACAACACCGCGAGACCGAAGGATTAGCATGGAATAGTGAGACTCAATGAAACGACGATACCCCCACCTTTTGTATAAGGAGTGGTAAAAGTTTAAATTTTGAGGACGAAATTTTTATCAGAGGGGAAGAGTTGTGACATCCAGATTTTCGGGTTCTAATTTCGACTGGATAAATAGGGCCATTTTCATTCAATTGAAGTCATGGATTGTGAAATTGGGATGCAAGTAGGCTACATTGGTAAAGAAAAATACCAATTGGAATGATGAGGTGTTGAATAAATTAATGGGGGTCAATTTGATTTAATTCAAGAGGAATTAAGGCCCAATTGGAAAGAAAACCTAGCAAAATTCGTATGCCACCTCTACCCCATATTTTAGCCTACCTAAATACTTCTAGAAGGGGGCATATTTGTCAAAAATTGAAGAGTGGGAGACAGCTGGTGGTGGCCATG
The DNA here is from genome assembly GCA_016097615.1 of Eucalyptus dawsonii. Taxonomy (NCBI): domain Eukaryota; kingdom Viridiplantae; phylum Streptophyta; class Magnoliopsida; order Myrtales; family Myrtaceae; genus Eucalyptus; species Eucalyptus dawsonii. Next base: position 15,811,147 of record CM027877.1, on the reverse strand, counting down.
TGTGGCTGACCTAAGAGAGAGAGAAAGTGAGAGAAAAGAAAGAGAAATTGGATTTTTCTTCCTCCCCTCTCTCCTCCATCGAGCATCTCCATCTTCTTCCCCTTTTCTTTGGCTTTCTTCTTCAGCAGCAACCGAAGACCAGCGAAGCAAAAGCAGCTGCCGTCGCTGCCTCTCGCCACCGTCGTCGCCCACTAAAGTCGGAACCGCCGTTGCTGCTCCACGGCCGGCCACACCTCACTGCACGCCCTTCGCCTTCCTCTTCCCCCTTTTGCTACTGCCAGTTACTTCTTCTTCTTCTTCTTTGGTGGCTGCTCGACGCCCAGCAGATTTGGGAGGACGCCGAGACAACCAGTAGCACCGTATTTCGTCTTAAGCAGCCGCACGCCACCACTGTCATCGTTCGTCCCTGTGCAGATCGCGGTTGCCCGCACACCCTTTTGCTCCTCTCCTCCCTCTGGTTCGAACAGAACCGACCAGCAGAAGCAGAAGTAGCGATCGGCGTTGCTTGAAGGAGCTGCAATTGCGCCGGAGCTGCCATCGCCGCCGCACGCTGCCTTGCCGCCGTTCGCCTCACACTCGCCCACCATGCGTCATCTGCACTTGCCCGACCGAGCTGCTGTCCAGCCTCTGTTCCACCTCTATTAAGTCCCGTTCGGCCACCTACGACCGTCGCCCGACCACCTCCGGCCACCGTCGACCCCGCCGGAGCTCCGCCTCACCCTCAACCGCCCTTGGCCGCCTCAACCAACCCCGAATCTGCCTCGACCAATAGCAATCAGAGGGTTGCAGAAAATGGGTATCGCAGAGGGTTTTGGCCTGTTTTGGCCGTTTTCCAGAGCCCGAATGCTCGGCCCGCTTTGAGGAAAGTTGATCCTCGCGTCGAGCCCGTCGTTTTGAGTGAGTTTTACTCACTAATGCCATCTTAGTGCGCTAATTATACTTAAGGATTGATTAGTTTTAATTAAGTGTAATTAGGTTGTTAGATTAGAATTGATTAGTGATTATTAGTTAATTGCTTTGCATATTAGTTGTGTGATTAATGTAATTAAATAGAGAATTTCCTGTAGTATTTATTGGATGCTTCTTGGGATTTTTCCCGTCCCTTATCGAGTGTTAATTAGGCGATTCAGGCCTAATTGGAATTTCTAGGAATTAAATATTAATTTTCGAAATTAATTATTTAGTTCTTTATTTTCCGGAAATTCAACTGGGATGGCCAGTGACCGGGATTTTATGCTGAGATGGTGGCGTAGACCGTTTATTTAATTGAGCTTCATATTATGCTAAATTGGAATTATTGTGTTTATTTATTTATTTTTTGGAATTAAATTAATTATTTATTTATTTTTCGAAAATTCAACTTCGATGGCCAATGACTGGAATATTTGTTGATGACCGTGGTGAAGTCCATTTATTTAATCGGGCTTTATTTTGAGCTAAATTGAATTTTACTATTTATTAATTAATTTTCGAAATTAATTAATTATTAAATTATTTTTCGGAAATTAATGCTGAGGTGACCATCGATCGGAATTTCGTGCTGATTGTCGTAGCGTAGTCCATTTATTTATTCGAGCTCTACGTTGTAGGAAATTAAATAAATTATGATATTTTAGGGATTTACCCTAAATTGATTGAAATTGAGTGAAATTCAATTTTTGATTGGTAAATCGCCGAATATGGCTAGTTAGCATTTGTAATGCCTTGTTGAGCTGTAAGTGGAGAGAGTGATGAGAACTAACTGAGAATTCTATTGGCTGAGACCGATCAAGTACGAAGTATAGACAGGCGTGGTTCGGTGATAAAGTACATCACTGTGCGAAAACGGTGCGTTAAAGAACGCACGTAGACTGTCTATGACTTATGGTAGGCGTGGTTCGGTGATTAAGGATATCACTGTGCGAAAACAGCGCCTTAAAGAACGCACGTAGACTACCTATGAATCATGACAGGCGTGGTTCGGTGATGAAAGACATCAATGTGCGAAAACGGTGCCTTAAAGAACGCATGTAGACTGTCAGTGAATTGTGACCTATGACGGGCGTGATTCGGTGATGAGGAATATCACTGTGCGAAAACGGCGCCTTAAAGAACGCACGTAGACCGTCTTTTACTTATGTCACCTTGGCGAAAACGACGCCCGAGAGCATTGATGGAGCTCTGTGACTAAGTATACTATTGGAAGTTATGTGGGATGGAGTGAATGACCTAGAAATGATTCGACTGACTTGTAATCGACTAGGTCGATTGATCGATGATTCGATCTGAGTGTGACTTGATGTGATTCATTGCCTTGGTTTGATGTTGTGAATTGAATGATTGAATAGAGATGACCGTGAGTGGTCTTCTTGGTGTGTAATCGACTAGTTCGATTAGATCGATGCTTCGATCTATAATATGATTGCTTGGGTGCCTATATGATCTGTGCTAATTTGTAGGTGGAATCTGAGGCGAAGGTAAGTCCTCTGACTCATGTTGTGCATAGGCAGCCCTAAGGTGTATTAGTTTACTAATCAGGTCTTAAAGGGTAGAACTTGCTGAGACGTTGTCTTAGTGGTTATTGAATAACCATTTCAGGACCCGGATGAGGAGCCTAAGGAGCATGAATCTGATGAGGAGATCCCTGTTAAGGAACCTGAAGAGGAGTATGTGGAGGAGCACCCCGAGTACGACCCGGATGAGGACTGAGATCCCGTCCTGTCTTGTCAGACCCTGTTTGCATGTGAATAGACGTTAGACCAGAGTTGCGTATATATAGTATTGTAGAATACTATGAGATGCATGTAAAAGGTGTGGTTGTAAATTTTCAGTATGAAAAATATATGGCCGGCTTTTCTATCCCATTGCTTTATTGTCTGGGGAATTATAACTGCTTCCGCATGTGCAAATATAAATGAAAGGGTCGGCGATACATAGTTTTGGGATATCGCATAATAAAATCGACCAAGCTTGAAGGATGGTCACGTGACCGAGAGTCGGGCCGTGATATAAACTACTCCCTAAATGCAATGAAAGCCCTAAACAAAGGTACCACTCATGAACAATCCGGGCTTTGAAACATGTTGGGGGAAGGAGCAACAAGATCGATAATGACTAAAGGATGCTGGTTGTGCATCCACTGTGCTTGATGGAGCTGGATGGTGGCTGGTTGCAGCTCCGGTGGTGACTTGGCAGTGGTCTGAAGGTGGTTCCACATTGGCACAACCTCTAGTGAAGGAAATAAATGAAGAATGAGCTTGAATGAAGATGAAAATGGCTTGGGGGGTTCGGCTATCCAAGGTGAGGGAGAGAAAGGAGAGTTCATGAGAGAAAATGGAAGTGAAAGTGAGTGAGAGAGAGAGAGAGAGAGAGAGAGAGAGAGAGAGGTGCCGAATGTAAGGGGGGAGAAAGGGAGGAGAGAGAAAGACCTTGTCCCTCATTAATGCTTTGCCCCTCAAATCTTCCATATTTCTCAACTCTAGGCTTCCATTAAATGAAGATGTGACATTATGAAGAGGGAAAAGTGAGAGTGAGGAGATGAAGAGAGATGGCTGGCGTAGGGAGAGAGGAGGGAGTGAGAAAGAAGAGGTCTTGTCTCCATAAATGTCCAACAACTCCCTTGTCTCTTGTCTATCAAGCTTATCCACTTTTAGAAGCAAAGATCTAGCATTTAATGCAAGATAAATTGCACTCAAGTGGCTAGATTAGAATAGACTAGGGTAGGTAGCCTTTTTCTTTCCTCTTCTTTGCCGATCATGCATTGCTGCCCCCTTCCCTTGTCCATTTCCCATCTCACATTTTCTTCTTTAGTTCAATGAAAGGGCATTTTGGTCATTTCACCAAAATCTTGCACTATTTATGCACTATTTATGCATTTAATGCCACGATCTTTTCACAAGTGGGCTTGAAGGGCCCATGGGCTTCCCTTGGCCATCCACCCCTTGGGCGCGTGGGCCTTGGGTCGCCCACTTGGGCTCGGGTCCAATGAGTTCTCGTTCGTGGCCTGTTTTCACTTTTTCGCACTCAAATGCCATTATTGATGAAAAATCGAGATTTTGCCTCTAAATGACCTTTCTCAATACCGTTGTGGCCTATCGATCCTCAAGATACTCTCATTTGACTATCGCTAGTCGAAATAATTCTATTTTGAAAAACTGGGTTGGAACGAGGATGTCACACATCCTGTGTGATAATGTTGTCATCCACATAGACTATTAAAGTTGTTATCTTTCCCTATTGTTGTTTCAAGAATAGAGTATGATTTGAGTTACTTTGGTAGAAACCATACATATTTGTAGCCAAGCTGAATCGTCCACCCTATGCGCAGGGTGGTTGTTTAGAGCATACAATGAATGTTGCAACTTACATGTAATCCATGTTTATGAGGAAGTAGTGCTCTCTAGAGAAATATCCATATAAATCTTATCATCAGGTCGTTGTGAAGAAATGTGTTTTTTACGTTAAAATGCTGCAATGGATACTCTAAATTTGTAGCAAGAGATAACAAGACCTTAATAGTGTTCAGTTTCGCCACCAAAAATCTTTTGATAGTCTATTCCATATGCTTATTAATATCATTTTGCATATCTTTCAATGGAACCATCTGCCTTATGTTTAATTCAGAAAACCCTTTTGCACCCATTTGTTATTTTCCTTATGGCAATGGAAAAAAATTTGCATGTTTTATTTATTTTTTACTGCTTCCATTTCTTCTTTTATTAATTGAATCCATTTTGGATCTGCTGAGACTTCTTACATTCCACTACGCACATTGACTAAAAACACGTTGCATATAGTGCCTTGAGAGGTTATGCTAAACTCCAAGTTGATACATGGTTTGGAATAAGATATTTTGATTTCATTTTCTCAAAATCCGGTGAGTATCAATTTGGGGGCTTCCAAAGGTATCTGAGTCATCAAGAGAAGATAGTGTAGCAAGAGAGCTTATTTCAAGAATATTCTCAAGAGATGGGTTAGTGGGTACTGAAATGTAGGGATGTTTGGCAATATGTCTAATATTATTGTCTATCCCTACTATCTGTCTAACTTCCTACTCAAGTCGCTAACTTAGGCTGCGCATGGTAACATTCCCCAGCCCAAGAATTTCAATTCTTTTCTTCCCCATTAAAAAAAAAAAGAATAGAAATTGATAACGGCAAGTCAGTTTTTTGTTCCCCGAACAAAAAGTTAGCTCGGGAATGGTTTTGGAATAGAAATGAGAAGTAAAAAAAAAGTTGATTCTTGTTCTCGGGAATAAGTTTCAGAAATAAGTGATTTTTTTTTTCTTTTAGTCATCTCTTGCTGCCGCCACCGACGATTGCCCCCCACTGTTGTTGGTTGCCGCGTTGCCGCCGGTTGTTGCTGCCTCTGTTGCTGATTGCCGCCACCGGCAATCACTACCGTTGGTCGCTGCCGGTCGCCGCCGCCGCCGCTAGTCGCCGCCGCTGCCGCCGATCGCCGCCGCTGTCGCCGCCTGTCACCACCGCCTTCGTCTGCCGCCGCTGCTGCACGTCCACCGGCCATTGCCGCCTCCGCCGACCGTTGCCACCCAGCCCATTGGCCGTTGACGACTGCCGAGGCTAGGTGGCAGCAGTTGGCAGAGGCGGAAGTGGCCGGCGGATGTGCAGCGGCGGTGGTGGTGGTGACCGGCGGCGGTGGCGGTGGCGATCCGTAGGCAAGAATAAAAAATGAATAAATGCAAAAGAGAAATTGTCGCGTTACCAAACGCATTTCTATTCTTTTTTCTATTCCAAGAGTAGAAATTTTGTGTAGTTACCAAACGGGTTCTTCTACTCAGAAATTGTTCCTTGGAATAGAAATATAAAATAACCATTTTTGAAAAAAAAAACTCTTCCCTAGCTAAGAAGCGTAACCATTCGCACCCTTAATATCAATTCTATTCTCCTCACTAACCAGTGCTTCACTTTTTCCACTCACTGGGCTATTAGGTTGTCTAGTTCCGGTTTGTACTAGAGTATCTTTAGATATAACACAATCCCACAAATTCTGTCGTTTAACTAGTATGTCTCCTTGAAAGGAAGAAGAGGATGCTAGAAATGAGAAAAATCTTTCAGACTCTACAAAGGTTACATCCATGGCGAAATAAGTACACCAGATGGTAGGATTGTAATATCAATATTCTTTTTTTCTTTATGCTATACCCAAAACAAACACGACGAACTGAGCAAGGGTCAAGCTTAGTAAGTTGACTCTTTGGAGATGACCAAAATCAACACATTCGAGAACTCGATGTTGTATCAACAAAATAGAGGATAAAGAAACATAGTTAGAAAGAACTTGTAATTATCAATACCTGATTTTTACTTGATGTGTTGTGAAAGGCAAAATAATTGACATTAGGGTTTCCAATTGCGACGAAACTCGTTTCCCAATCAGAAAGTGTCGTTTTTCACTCCTTTCTTTTACTTTGTCATTTTTAAGCATTTTCTCATTTATTTTCATTGAAAATCCAAAAAGTCAAACGGTTCATTTTTTAGTTGACTTTTTGGTCAATCCTGGATTAGATGTTGGCTTTTTGCACAAAAAGATGTCAAATGATCTTAATTTCATTTTAGCCAAGTTAATAGTTGAAAATTTCAAAGATTTGACTCAAAAATCAACATTTCAGGAAAAATAAACTAAATTGTTGACTTTTGGTCAAATCTTTGACCAAAAAATTTGAAAAGTAAAAAATCCTAAGAAACACTTCATTTTAGTGTCAATTCCATTTTAATGTCAAAAATTTTACAAAAATCGATTAAAAATCTTGTTTTTCAAATTTTTCGATTTTAGGTTCAAAATCAACCAAAAATAAAATTACTTTCGTTCCAATCATAATTAGATCTGATTCCTTTTATTAACATTTGGTTTGAGGACTATTTCTCATTCACTCATTCATTCAACTTCAAGAACAGTCATGTTGAAATGTGAATTGCCATTTTTAACCTTGATTAGGGGGTGGGAATCAATCCTTCTTGATTTGCAACTAGACGCTTTTATTCCACTCATTTTCTTTAGATAAGTCCAAATCTGGGATCCGTTTTGAGAATTTCACTCGAAAACTTTCTAATTTGTAGAACTTGGCTCTCTTAAATATAGGTCTTAAATGAGTCTATTTTGACTTTACATCCTTAATGAGATTTGTAATATGCATTGCAAGTGCTCTAACAAGATATGCTTCATGCAAATTTAACATCATTCACCATGTTAATCGCAAGTGCAAAGATGTCGAGATGTTGTTGTGATTCATATGTTTCATCACATGACTCTATTTTGTCATTTTTGTGTAGGCTCATGTGAGCCAAATTAGGTTTAGATGTCTCATAAAAAATGTTTGTCATGATGCATTCTATACATAGAATTTTTCCCAAGATTTTTGCACATTAATAGAGCATCGGAAGTTAATCATGTTCTGTGATGGGTATGCCGAATTAAGGGATTATCACGAGCCTATTAAAACCCATTTGTTTGGGTCCCCCAAGGGCTAAATCATACTTTGATGTCTCCTCAATGTTTGAAGCACACGTTATAAGCATCGTATCAATATATGGTACGTCATGTTTGAATCTCGTTTGATATGTGAAAACCATGCATCAATTTCGTGAATTGTAATTGAAATTTGTCAAGCATGTCATTCTTAGTTTTGAGTCATTTTACAATGTTAATGACTTGTGTGACTTATTTCCACTCTGACTTAGGGTTAAATGTTTTACCTAAACCTTTTTTGCATTCAAGCTTATGTCATGTGTGAGTTTTACGCTTTTTGTGCATTGTCTAGGTGATCTTATAGACTATCAAACATGCATCATGTTCTGATTTGCGTGTGACTGATTTGTCTCTCCTCATTTTTATAACTTTTCAACTATCAATTTGACCTCAATTGGACTTGAACCCTCTTAGGAACCCCACTTTTACCCTTGTTAAGTATGAACTTTTGTCATTTTTATGGGGAAAAGTATACCCCAATTGCTAAAACTTGGCAATAAGGGACACTTAAGTGCCAAAAGTTAGGAAAGTGACATTTAAATGCCACTTTTTTCAAAAGTGGGACACTCCTACGTGGTAAATTTTTTTTCTTGACTATGTGGCTCATCGGAAAGCTGACTCAACAAAGAGATGCATAAACGATGCCATTTTGGCACAGATTCGAATTTTAATATAAAAATTAATTAAATTAAATTAATAAATTAATAAATTAATAAATTAGAAAGGGGGGGAGAGGGAGGAGGGACGCGGTTGAGGGCTAAACCTTCGTCGCCGTCGCCTCTCTGTTGTTGCCGGGAAAGGCCGATGACGGTGGGGGAGCATTGGCTGGGGTTGCTGAGCCCTAGCTAGGGGTCGGTGACCTCGGTCAACCAGTGGTGAAGGCTGCGGGCCCTTGCCTAGATCTAGGGCAAGGGTCACTGATCCACGCCGGATCTGAGGGAGGGCCACGATCGTCGCTCCAAATTTGGGTGAGGGCTTGAGGGCCGTTGCCGCCAGTCGGCCGAGGTTGCCAGCCCTTAGCCCAAGGCTTTGCAACCCCGACTGATTATTATATGACTCACGTGATGCCTAGAAAGATGTCATGAACAATTGGCAAGAAGATACATTATTTCAAAGAGATTTGATGAAAAATGACATAATTTCGTCAATGCTATGGAGCACATATAGTTATCAAAGCTAGCTTGAGTGCATCGAAGGGCACAACTGATCAAGTGTCGCAGACGTTCTAAATATGATCCAAACTTTAACAAATTTTATGTCAAATTGGAGTTTTGTAAAGAAAATGTTGGATAGGGACATGTTTTTATAAACCAAGAATCACATCTAGTCTTTAAGGAAAGCTCGGGTGCATCGAAAGGCACAACTGATCAAGTATCACAAACATCTTAAACATGAATCAATAACTCATTGAAGTTATGTCAAATTGAAATGCAAAGAATAGCCAAAAGAATTTTTCTATAGGCGTCACATGAGTGAAAATTGGATTCGGATCAATCAAAACAGGGAATTTCATATCGTTTTACAACATTTGAGGGGATTGAAAAGAATGGCAAATTTTTTTTTTTTTTATTTTCTAAGAATTTTTGTATATGAATTTCGGAACATAGGGATCAAACTCATGAAGAATTTGGTAACCAATTCAGTATGCAAGACATTCTAAAAAATCCTAGAAAAGAATTGCAACAAAAAATCACACAAACAATGAACATCAAGCAGGGCAATAAAGACAGAGCAATTGGGGATGACCTACTGTCAATTGACCCTAAAGAAATTACGGCATATTAGACATTCAATATGAACAACTTCCATGAGTGGTGTTTCTATTTCCTATGAGTCGAGGGAGTCCAACAAGGTTGCTGATTGGGTCACAAAAGCCCACCGAGCCAAGTCCCTTCCTACAAATTGGGTTAATTATCCTCCTCCACCCTTAATCTCTTTATTATGTTTAGACTTTTCATGTAATGGTAACCTCTTTGCGGGATAGTAATAATATTCACTACTTTATGACAAAAAAAAAAAAAAATGAACAACTTCCATGAAGGATAAGCTACAAATGAATTTATAAAAATCCAAGAACATAGAACAATGCATCAAAGATAGAATAGGGTAGCAGAACATCATGACAAATTAATGGCAATTTCCATGTCATTTGGCTCATTTTTCACTTTTTACAAAGTTTGCTCTGAAATATATCATGAGTAATAGCAAAATAGGCATTCCGAATTTCACTCATGATATATTTTAGAGCAAACTTTGTAAAAAATGGAAAATGAGCCAAATGACATGCAAATGAGACAAAATTGGCATCCTTGAAAAGCTCAAGATGTGCCTAAGACTTTATAAGAGATGTCGAGTTCAACTAAGGTCAATTTCATGCCTAAATAATATCGTTTGCAGAAGTTCACAAATCAGCAATAAACATGATAAAACATGATGCATGAAAATAGGCTTACTAAACCATCTAAATAATGCATGAAAATTAAGAAATTTAAATATGATATAGGACTAAATGTGACGAACAAAAAATCACACAAATTCATGAATGTCAGTAGGTAGCTTGTCACCAAAAACCATACATGACAGAATACATGAAATTTTCAGAAGTGATGTTTCAAATTTTTGAGTGGTTTTCATATAGCAAATGACCTTCAAATGACATGTACCATACTTTGTTTCAAAGCTTATGATATTTTCTTAGCATGTCTAGAAGACATCATGCACCAACAATTCTCTTAAGAAGCTCAATCAAGACATTTTCACAGAAACACGATAAGTCATAATTGTAGTAGGAATTGCATAGAATGGGGATGATTTTCCTTGACCTAATGACATGAAAAAAATCTACAAAAATTGCGTATATATTAGAATGTCTTGATCATTTCTCATGAAGACATCAAAGTCCAGTTTGGATCACACAAATCTATATGAAAATAAGAAAACGGAGCAAAACATCCAACTTCACAGAATGCAGCAACAAAACATGACTTCGTGTAAGCAATTGACCGAGCTAGCGATGACCGTTTAACATGATCTATTCCTTGTTAGAAAGCTTATTACGTGTTCTATGAATTTTGTGAAGGATACAAATATAATTAAGCATAGAACACGTAACATAACTTCTCATTTCTAGGCAAACACACAGCAGGCTCGAATAGAGCAGAGCAACCTAAAGACAATTTTTTGAGGATTTTCTTCAAATTTATTTCAGAAAATGTGGAAAAGCCTCAAAATCAGAACACAAAAATCAGAAAAAAGAAAAAAGAAAAAAAAGAAGACAAACACTACAGACTGCAACTCGGCAAAACAGCAAAACATTTGTCAGATTCTGGACTCAAATTTTAGCATGCGAAAACCATACCAAACGAGACCCAATCGGGGAGTTCTACGGCTCGTTGGAAAAATATTCAGATCCACTTCTACTTTCATGAAGGCATCGAACATCGAAAATGACATTTACAAGTTGGTATTAAGTCATTTGCACAAAAGGTCCACTTAGGGATCCAAAAATTACAAAACAATAAGGATCAAGCAATCAATCATATTTAAGTAATCATCAATCATCTACATGGATTCCAGAACATCCAAAACATCCAATAATAGGCATAATCATCATCGAATCAATTCCAGCTGTGAGCTTTAGCCCCGGTCTCTTAACGAGACCCTGCCACATCGAGCTTGAGGATTTGAAGTTACCTTTGTGCAATTTTTGATGAATCTAACTCAATCGATCGATCACTTAACCACCACAGTAGCTTATGGATGTCAAGGATCGTCCACATGACCAGAAGACCGCCGGAATGGGATGGATCAAGGCTGGAATAGCCCCAATCGACATCGAAAGAGGATCGGGTCTGGCTAGACGCGATTTGCATTGGCAAGGGAGAAGTGGCCACTGAAGATCCTCCGGTTTTTGATTTGCTGTGCTTCGATCACCAAGGACTTGAAGACTCACCAGAGGACATGGTTGAACTGATCGGAGTTGGAAAGGGAACTGGTGAGGCGCCCATCACACGAGGAACAATTGCTGATATTGCCAGAGATTCTACAAGACCCGATCACAGAGATCGGCCCGAGCGGGAGCCACCGATGATTGGAGGGGACAATGCCGGTGTTGAGTAGATCAAGGAGAAGCTGAGGGACACCAGAGATGGTGGCGTGGTGTCAAGGATCGCTAGTGTGAGGCTGGAACCGGAGGTGAGATTCACTCGTGCGCGAGAGAGGGAGGGGGGAGAGAGAGAGAGATTTCTAGATTTGAAAAATTATCAAATGAGGCCCCCCATAAGTTTTGGAGGGAAAACGGTATAAATACCATCCTTCAAGATCGAATCCTAATTGCCGGTTCGATATGACAGCTAAGATTTGATCCCGAAGTCTAATTAATCCATTTAAGGGTTAATCAAGACATATGATCATCTAGATGGTGATGATGCGTTGAAATTGGCGATTTAGATTGAACTTGCAATTAAGTCCTAATTTGAGGTAATTTTGTAATTTCACAAAATTGAGGACATTTTCACAAAATTTGAAAAACTAGAGGCATGGGAGAAAAATACACATGACGCGATGCCTAAGGGGGTCGCTAACCACCAAGAGCTAGCCAAACGAGGGTTGAACCAACCTCCTTCACCGATGACTGGTCAGAGCAATTGGATTGGTCCACATCGATTTGGCCAATTCAGCCACCCTTTGGGGCGGTTCGGTCCTTGGCCTTTTGAATTTTATGCAATTTAGTCTTACGGACTACATTGAAAAGAAATCTTGTCCAATTTAAGGGAAAACAGTCCAATTCAATTCCATTTTAAAAAAAATTAGGCCAATAAAACTAATAAATGCAATCCAATAATTTTCTATTGGCCTAATAACTTAGTTGACATGAAAACTATTGGACCTACATCATGGATTCATGTGATTGGATATAGGCTAAGTAGGACAATTTTATGTAATTTCTTGCTTAAAGTTGCAAATTAATTCAAATTGAATTCAATTAAAAATGCAAGACACCTTTTGGATTAATTGTCCATACCTAGGGTGTCTTATTGCATCCTAATTAACCTTAAATTAATGGCACGACTTTTATGCTAAAATTGGATTGAGGTTTAATAGTGAAATTGAACCTCAATTCTCGAAATTAAATTTTAGTCTCAAATGGATCAACTTAAATTTCATTAATTAGAGTTTATTAACTTAATTTTCTTATATTCAAGAAGGGTAAATCCCTCAAATTGAGAAGTTCTCAAATGAATTTCCCAAAATAGTCGCAAATCATGTAGAATCGACCAAGACCCCCTAATTAGGGCTAAAAATTATAATCCGCATTTCGGCATGAATGATCTTGAAATTCATTGAGTGAGTGAATAAGTAATAATCTTTAGATCAACTATCGTAAAAGGAACATAATTCAGAAAACAAGATTCTTATTGATTTTTGCAAAATTTTATATGCTAAAGTCAAATTGGAGCAAGAACGAAGTGATTCATGGATGTTTTTATTTTCCTATTTTTTAATTAAAGGTTTGGCCAATTGACTTTTCCTAAAATGTTGATTTTGTAATCAAATCTTTGAAATTTTTAAAAATTAATGTAGCCCAAGTGATAGTTTGGCTAAAAGGGATCTTTTTATGCAAAAAATCAATTTTGGACCAGAGGCCAACTTTTTGTTAAAGGATTGACTAAATAGTCAACTTTAAAGTCAATTGTTTGACTTTCCTAGTTTTTGATAAAAATGAATAGGAAATTACACAAAAATGACAAGCCCAAAGAAGAAAATGAAAGTCAACACTTTTTGGTTTGAAAAATGGGATCCATCACGATCGGAAACTCTAACCTTAAGTTTTGCCTTTATAGATGCGTCAACTAAAAATCAAGTGTCAATAGTACCCACTACCTGAAGAGTTTCTGCTTGCAAATCTATCTCAAGCTAAACACCATTTAGATTTGTATAAACACTACTATAATTACTCTTAGCCAGAAGTACAAGAGACTTGTCATATGTAATTTCTCTACTAATAATAAGTGAATTTAATTCCGGGTACCACAACTAATAACGTCGCTCACCTTGCACATAACCTAGCAACATGCACTTTATTACCTTCTTGTCGAGCTTACCATCACTAACTCGAACAAACATGGGCAACCAAATATTCTAATAACAGAATAATCAGCAACGTTGCTTAGCCATACTTCTTTGGAAATCCAACATCTAATTGTAGTCAATGGGGATCTATTCATTAGGTAGTTTGCAATGCTAAGTGCATTCCCCAAGAATCTCTTTGTCATACTAGCATTAGAGAGCATTTTATGAGCCGTTTCTAGTATTGTTCATGTTGTGATTCATTAGCACTAGTGCAATGTTTTACTATGTCTTTCTTCGTATAGAATTTTTTTAAAAGTGTCAGTTAGAAATTATTTTTACTGGCAATCCGCACTTGCCTGATCATGTTACCAATCTCCTTTCCAATCAAAACTCTCAACTATCTAATCCTAACAACAACATCAAACTTGTGTCTAAATATAAACACCCACGTCTTCCTCAAGTAGTCATCAACAACTATTAGCATAAATTTGCGATTCTTCCTCGAAGGAAACCAAGACAACATGTAAACAAAAGTGAATTGACTCTACAATCTTCATAATTTCTTTAACAATAATACCAAACTGCATTTGGCACCGTTGATCTAAATTGCAATACCTTTGAATTCGTTAGGAATATAATCACACAACATATTTCTTTCACTTAAAACCTTCAGGCTTTTCTTGCCAGTGTGCCCCTAACACATGTGCTTTTATTCAAACTCTTGAACAGATGCATTTGACATTTTTACGGCGAAATCCGTCATTGCCTTATTTTGAAGTTCATATAGGCCATTGTGCTTAATTCCTTTCATTATCATTGAGGCATATTGAATGATCTTCAAAACTCTAAACTCTGAAATATATTGACACTGAGTTGAATCCAAGGCACTCAAGGAAATCGGATTTTTCTTCAACTTTGGAACATGCCTTACTCCAGTTAATGTCCTCACAATACCATCAGACAATCATATTTTAACATCGCCAATACCTATAACATTGCACTTGACATTGCTCAACAACTGCACTTTACTATTATCAAAACATTGATAATTAGTAAACCGATTTATATTTGGTATAGCATGAAAGAAACAACTAAAATCCATAATCATCCATCAAATGATGAATAATCACTTATAGACAAGACAAAATTAGCACTATCTAAATTACCATTAGCTATAGTTGCAACATTATCTAGAGACTCAACTATATTTTTCTTAGCCTTCTTGTTTTTCAACTTAAGGCAATTCCTTCTAAGATGCCCTAGCATGAAGTGAACAATTAAAATCCATAATCATCCATCAAACGATGAAAAATCACTAACAAACACAACAAAATTAGCACTATCCAAATTACTCTCACCTATAGTTGTAACATTATTTGCAGACTTAATTATAATTTTCTTACCTTTTTTTTTTTAGCTTAAGGCAATTCCTTCTAAGATGCCCCCACTTGTCACAACCCTAACTAGCAGCACCATTAATCCTAGACTGGCTACGTCTATTCATGTTTATATTACTCCTAGTAACATGTGTATTAATTCCCCCTCTATTTTCATATACTATGTGGCACCCCGAACCCTTCGCAGGTCACCACAAGCGCCAATGTTACACCTTATTACCTTTCTTCTTAGAAGAGGCGTCATAATTAGTAGACACATATATATATTTTTTAATCTAGAAACAGTCCCAGCACGATTCACCAGCAGAAGTAAAATAAAGCATCACCATCTCTCTCCCCAGCAACCATGATACAAATACACACCACTAATCATCATGATTTTATGACAAGCCACAACACTTATTTACATATATCTTCAAGATGGGACTTCTTTTGGGTCGGTACATCAAAAGGAAAAGCCAGGACTCAGCCACGTCTAGCCTAAAACCCCAAAAAGAACCCTCGACCCTCTACAACTCGCATGCACAATCCCCATCATCAGTGTCGGCTAACGATCCCAAAAAGATCCAGCTCCTACTCGTCACGTACGGCCCTCACACCCATCCCGGTGCATCAGGCGACGGCAGCGGCAGGATCCCACGCATCACCCCGTCACGTCGAACATGGACAGATATGAACTCCTAGACAATAGGGCCCCCAGCCAGGCCCACGTTGTACATAACTAGACAGCGCACTCGAATATACATAAGACCAGGAACAGAAGGACAGTCAAACTCCTCACACTCGACCTCTACGTCCGAAGGTATGCTATAAAGTACGCCCCGCGTAACTGCAGGAAGCGGCATGCTGCTAATCTGAAATGTTGGTCCCCAAAAGGGGTGAGTACAACCACTCAGCAGGTAAAGGAATCCAATAACCACTCAATGCATCATACATGTCATACGTGCATTGCAGGCATTACTCACCTTGAAGCCATACGTATATCATCATGCATCATCACCACAATCATAACACATACATGTGTATCATCATGTCATACCCATATCATCGTTATCATGACATTATTTTATCACACACATATCATCATCATCATATACATGACACCATCATACCATACACATGTCATCATCATCATGTCATATCATATCACACATATATGCATGTCATCATGCCATATCATATATCATCATCATATCATGCATATCATCGTGCCATGGGTGATCATCATTATGTCATACCATATCATGCATGTCATCATGCCATATCATATCATGCATGGTTCAATTTCCACTTTTAGCTTTAATGTGATCACCACATGACCCTTCCTCGGATCATCAATTTCATCTCATATTTTACACTCGCATCCCATGCGAGAAAAACCTCCGGCATTCAGCCATTCCAGGCCACCGGGCATCTAGCCCCCAACATTCCGGGCATCTCGCATCCCAGTTGGCATCATGAGGAATTCCCCTCAGGCAAAGACCTCCGATAGGGCTTCTGGCATTTACACTCCCTGGCTGGGCATCCCGCACCCCAATCTTGGCATCGTGAGGCATTCCCCTCGGGCAAAGACCTCTGACAGGGCTTCCGGCCCCCAACATTCCGGGCATCCTGAATCTCCCAGGGTCATTTGGCAATGTATCTCTATACATTCCGGTTATCATCATCATCCACCACAACCATCTCCTCATTTAACATTATTCATGTTCACCAATTTCGGTCTTAATTTAGCATGGCATATGATGTATTGGAAATCAACAATCATGCTCCGCATTTGAATTCACACATGCATCTCAATGCATACATCAAGACCTCATCACACATACTACATGGTGCAATTATATATAAAATAAACTTATGGAATTTATGCCAATTAAAATAATCCATTGTCATGCCCCTTATTCTTATTTTATTTAAATTCCAGCTTGTGCCATTTTCAAAAATATTAAATTTCATTATTTATATAATCTCAAAAATTATAAAATTAAGGCAAGTGATAAACAAGACAATAGGATGATGATTTCATGTAGAATACATAGCCAAATAAAATTTCACATAATTCCATCAATCACACAAAACAGCATATAATTTTTGGATGAAATCAGCATGCACAGATTCTGAAGAAATTCGATTTAAATATCCATACGACCTCCAAAAATTACGAAATTTTACCGAGTTATAGCCAAGACATTAAAATAAATTTTCCATGCAAGCTTCCAATTCAGATTATTTTTAGATTATTTTCTACAGTCTGACGAAGCTTCTGGATCCAACACCGAAACGTCCAGTACATGCTTCTCCGAAATACTGAGTTTTCACCTACCTTTTCTTCTTAGTTTCCTCTGAAATTTAGATATGTTATACATCAAGATGTTCTCTACAAGTTTCATGAAGATATCCAAGTCAAATAACCAGAGTATAGTCGTCATTTAGGTCCATGAAGTCTCGGGGGTCCTGTAATACATCTCCAGAATTACCGTCTCCAAGATTTAGTCGATTTACTAGGTTATACTTGTTCATTTCACTTCAAATTTGATTATGTTGTAGATTAGGATGTTGCCTAAAACTTTCATGAAGAAATCGAAGAGATATGCTTAGCAAAAATCAACATGCAACCACAAATCCAACAAGATGTCAGTGAAATCGTTCCAGATCTGAGGTCTTCATAGGATGAGAGTTTGACCCTTAAATTTCCATCATTTTACACCAAATTTTATTATGTTGTAGTTTAAGATGTTAGATGCAACCTTCATGAAGAAATCAAAGCCAAAATGGAACTCTAAATATGCATGCAAACTCTCACAACATTCTGACTCGAGCGGATTCATGCGAAAACATCAACACCACTCAAGAACAAGCCATCCAAGCTTCGGTTTTCCTCTCCTAATCACCCAAAACTCGACATACATATAACACACGCATATGCAAGAGCAGCTAGAGGACTCCAACTTGCCTCTAGACCGGACGGACGACGGCACACGGCGGCGAGCACGGCGGCACACGGCGGACGGACGGCAACGACTCCTCCTCGGCTCCTCCTCCCTCTCGGCCGCTCTCCCTCTCTCTCACACAATCTCTCTCTCTCTCTCTCTTTGGGCGAATGGCTAACCGGCCATTCTCTCTCCTCTCTTCCCTTTTTATCCCCTCTAAACCTCATCATTAGCAATCATGAGATTGCCTCACCAATGGCCAATGCATGCCATCTTCCTTTGTGCCACTTGTCTCATTGCATGCATAATGGGCTTGGGCTTTTGGGCTTGGGCTTGGGCCTCCTTTTGTGGCCGGCGACAGCCCCTCCGTGGGCCTAATTGGGCCGGCCATTCGGCCATCTAAGCTTAGGCCAATGGGCCTAAGGCCCAACCAAATAAAAATTAACTTCCCCCCCCCCCTTTTTTTTGTTAATAATCTCTTCCATAAATTTTTAAATTTTAATTTCCACATGGCCAAAGTCTTGTGACATTTTATTTAATTCATAAGGTGCATGGCCAAGCATAGATTATCACTATTAATCTACAATATTTAAAATCTCATGATCATAAGCACAAATCACCTAATCTTTAAAGACTAATGGCTAAAACATTAAACCATAAGCAAATTTCATTACCCAATTAGAGACTTTAACACACCTTATAATTTGACTTTGAATTTTGGGATGCCACAATTCTCCCTCCTTAGAGAATTTTGTCCTCGAAATTAGACACCACTCGTGCATTCTTGAAACAAATAAGGGTTTTTTTTTTTTCCTTCATCCGATCCTCACTTTCCCATGTGGCTTCCTCCATATCATGATGTCGCCATAATACCTTAACAAATGGGATTTTCTTAGTTTTAAGAATTTGTTCCTTTCAATCCAATATCTTCATAGGTTCTTCAATGTACCTTACTTTCTCATCCACTTTGATGGCTTCATGATCGAGTATGTGACCAGGATCCGGCTGGTACTTCCTCAACATCGATACATGAAACACATCGTGTAGATTTCCTAACTTAGGAGGTAATGTTAAACGATAAGCTACATCCCCTATTCTTTTGAGTATTTCAAAAGGTCTAACAAATCTAGGGCTTAACTTACCCTTCATTCTGAATCGAGATATCCCTTTCATTGGAGATACCTTAAGGAATACATGATCTCCCACACTAAATTCCAAAGGCCTTCTACGCCTATCTGCGTAGTCTTTCTGTCTACTCTGAGCTGCTTTAAGTCTTTTTTTGATAATTTCAACAGCCTGAGTGGTAACTTGTACCAGTTCAGGTCCTGTCAATTTCCTCTCACCTACTTCATTCCAACAAACAGGAGTCCTACATCTCCTTCCATATAATGCTTCATAGGGAGCCATGCCTATACTTTTCTGGAAACTATTATTATAGGCAAACTCTACCAAATGCAATCTTTCATCCCAATTTCCTTTGAAATCAATTACACAAGCCCTTAACATATCCTCCAATATCTGGATTATTCTTTCTATTTGTCCATCTGTCTGGGGATGAAAAGCAAGATTACTAAACTAAAGCTTAGTTCCTAATGCAATTTGAAGACTTCGCCAAAAGTTCAAGTAAACCTCGAATCCCGATATGAAGTAATGGTCACTAGAACACCATGTAAGCGTATCACTTGACTTACATACATGTCCGCATACTTATCCATTGGGCGAGTCCATGCGACGGCTAGAAATGAGCCGATTTGGTCAAACGATCCACTATAACCCAAATAGAATCATGACCACTTGATGTCCTTGGCAATCATTGCACAAAGTCCATCGTTATATGTTCCCACTTCTATTCCGGTACGTCGAATGGTCTCAAAAGTCCTGCGAGTTTACGATGTTCCGCTTTTACTTGATGGCATGTCAAACATTGAGAAATGTGCTTAGCCGTATCTGCCTTCATACCATTCCACCAAAATTGCTGGCGCAAATTCCTGTACATCTTTGTACTACCTGGGTGGATACTATAATTACTCTTATGTGCCTCCGACAAAATTTCTTTCCTTAATTCCTCATTGTCGGGAACATAAAGTCCTTCGTGACATCTTACTATTCCATCATCAGAGACTTGAAATTCTGGTCTTTTCCCTAAAGACACCGCATCCTTCACTTTCAAAATCTCTGGTCAGATTCTTGCAAGATTTTAATTTTCTGAATAATCTTGGGTTCTATTCTTAATGCACTAAGCATACTAGTAAGACAATCCATTTCAAATTTAAATTATGAGTCTGCTACAGACTTTAACAATTCCCATTCTGCCATCCTTAAACTAGCCATTTCCATAGCCGACTTACGACTAAGAGCATCCGCTACTCTATTCGCTTATCCTGGATGATATCTTATCTCACAATCATAATCCTTTAACAACTCTATCCATCTCCTTTGTCTCTTGTTCAATTCTTTTTGTGAGAACAGATACTTCAAACTCTTATGATCTGTATAGATCTCAAACTTCTCCCCATACAAATAGTGTCTCCATACTTTCAAGGCAAACGCTACAGCTGTTAGTTCTAAATCATGCGTCGGGTAATTCAGCTCGTGGGGTTTCAATTGTCTAGATGCATAGGCTACAACTTTGTCATGCTGCATCAAAACACATCCCAGTCCTTTGTGAGATGCATCACTATACATCGTGAAAACCATCGGGCCCAAAAGAGGGTATAGTTAGGATTGGAGCTACAAGTCAATTTCCTTTTGAGCTCCCCGGAAACTCCTTTCACATTCTCCATTCCATTCAAATTTTACATTCTTTCAGTTAACTTTGTTAAAGGTCCCGCGCCGTGAAAATCCTTCGATAAACCTCCTATAATAACCAGCCAAATCCTAAGAAATTCCGTATTTCAATGGGTGTCGTTGGTCTCAGCCAATTTACTACCATTTCAACTTTTGCCGGTCTACTCCAATTCCTTTTCCTGACACCACATGTCCTAAAAATATTATCTGGTCCAACTAGAACTCACACTTACTAAACTTGGCATACAACTTATGCTCTCTTAGGATCTGCAAAACTATCCTCAAATGTTGCTCATGCTCTTTAGACCCTTTTGAATACACCAGAATATCATTAATAAATACAATCACAAACTGGTCTAAATAGGGCTTAAATATCCTATTCATTAGATCCATAAATGCAGCCGGCGTGTTAGTTAATCCAAATCGCATAACAAGGAACTCGTAGTGTCCGTAACGAGTCCTGAATGCAGTCTTAGGAATGTCCTTCTTTATTCTTAACTGATGGTATCCCGACCTCAAGTCAATCTTAGAGAAGACCGAACTTCCTTGAAGTTGGTCAAACAAGTCATCAATTCTAGGCAAAGGATACTTATTCTTAATGGTTACCTAGTTCAACTGCCTATAGTCAATGCACAAGCGCATTGATCCATCTTTCTTTTTCACAAACAAGACCGGTGTACCCCAAGGTGAAGCACTTGGTTTAATGAATCCTTTGTCAAGCAACTCTTGTAGTTGCACTTTCAATTCCTTCAATTCGACTAAGGCTATCCTATATGGGGCTTTTGTTATTGGTCCTGTTCCAGGCATTGATTCAATTTCAAATTCAACTTTCCGCTCTAGCGGTAATCCAGGCAATTCCTCAGGGAATACATCTTGAAATTCGTTAACTACATGAACTTCCTCAAGTTTAGGCTCCTCTCTTGCATAATCTCTAACTATGGCTAGGTATCCTTGACATCCTTTGTCAAGTAACCTACAGGCTTCTATTGCCGAAATAAGAGCTATAGGAAGATGGGTCTAACCTCCTAAAAATTCACAACTAGACTAATTAGGCAAGGTAAACTGGATCACTTTCCTATAACAATCCATCTGGGCCCGATACTTACAAAGCCAGTCCATTCCTATAATAATGTCAAAATCATACATAGCCATTACAATCAAGTCTATTTCCATATCTTTTCCTCCCATTGATATCTTACAATTTCCACACACCAGCGTAGACAATACCATATCCTTTAAAGGCGTGGAAACACAAAGAGGTGTCTCGAGAGGCATAACTTCTATCTTATTCAGATGTCTATATCTTTCAGACACAAATGAATGTGTTGCACCCGTATCAAACAATGCATATGCCTTTTCACCATTAATAAGAATCGTACCTGAGATAACATTTTTGGAAGCTTAGCCTTTGGGTGATTGCATACACCCTTCCTTGTGCTGGTGGCCTGCGGGATTTCCTTATAAGTTCGATCTAACAGCACTACGATATCCCCGTCGCACCGAGCCAACACTCACTTGCGACCTTTCTTGTGGGCAACTTCTCCTAAGATGACCCACTTGTCCACAACCAAAACACTTCTATGCGTCCGACAAGGTCCTAGGCCATGTCGCCCATTACACTTTTTGACAAACACCGGCCGATAGGTGCTTTCCCTATATTCGAGACCACTTCTTGCTCCCCCAAGATTTCTAAAATTACTCTTCTTCTTCACATTCTAGGTCTAACCTTGATCAAAATAAGGTCTCTTACCCTTCTCACATCATTAAAATTCAACGGTTTCTTAAACTTTGACCGCTATCTTAATAGTTCTGCTCCACTAACTGTGCCATTTCATCAATCTCATTATAATCTCTTTATGTTCAAAGGCACTAGTTGCTTTTTAATGTCGGTCCTCGGCCCTTTCGAAATCTCTTAGCCTTTTCCTCCGATCCTCAATTAATCTACGAGCATATCTAGACAGTTCAAAAAATCTAGCCTCATACTTTTGATCTACCGTCGGCTCCTTTTGTTCTAATTGAACAAATTCGGTAATCTTCATATCCTTAGCACGATCAGAAAAATGCTTCCTATTAAAAGCTCTAACAAACTCCTCCTAGTTAACATCAATACCTGGTGGAAAGATTATGTCCTTGAAGCTCTCCACCAAAACTTTGGTATTTCCCTCTAATTGGTACTTTCGCTAAAACTATTTTCTCGCATCGCGCAATCCAACAGCCAGAAAATTCATTCCATCCCATCAATCCATTGCTCCGCCTCCTCAGGACTTCTCATTCCATTGAACTTAAGTGGCTTCAGCTTTAAAAACTACTCCACTAGTCCTTGAGTACGGCGTTTTGCTCCGGGCTATTGCTCGCTTTGACTTTCCATCAAATTTCCAATATTGGCTAATGCCTTCGCAGGATGTCTTCCATTCGGGGCTCGCCCGTGCCGCAGGCTTCAGCTCTCGATGGATGAGCACTTCCAGCTCGCACCATGACTTTCTTGCAATTTCCAAGCATTACCTCAGGAATAATCTGAGACTCATTGCCTCCATTCAAAGCAACTACTACTACTTCATAAGTAACATATACATGTTACTAGTACCTAAAGGCAATTCAAAATGAACTACTAGGATCTACAAGTGAATACTCATCACCCGTTATTCAATTATTTCGTTTTATATCCCATGGTGTGCATTGTCATCATGTTCCTCAACTTCCAAATGAGGCTCCTTATCACTCCACCTACATCACTCGCTCGATGCAAAAAGGGGGCGGGCCATGTGGCACCTCAACCCTTCGCGAGTCACCACAAGCACCAATGTTACACCTTATTACCTTTCTTCTTAGAAGAGGCGTCATAATTAGTAGACACATTATTTTTTTTTTAATCTAGAAACGGTCCCAACGCGATTCCTAGCGGAAGCAAAATAAAGCATCACCATCTCTCCCCGCAGAAAGAACCATGATACAAATACACACTACTAATCATCATGATTTGATGACAAGCCACGACACTTATTTACATATATCTTCGTCCAAGGTATGCAGTAAAATACACCCCCGCGTAATGGTAGGAAGCGGCATGCTGCTAATCTGAAATGTTGGTCTCCAAAAGGGGTGAGTACAAGCACTTAGCATGTAAAGGAATCCAATAACCACTCAATGCATCATAAATGTCATAAATGCGTGCATTGTATGCATTACTTACCTTGAAGCCATGCGTATATCATCATGCATCATCACCACAATCATAACACATACTTGTGTATCATCATGTCATACTCATATCATCGTTATCATGACATTATTTTATCACACATATCATCATCATCATATACATGACACCATCATACCACACACATGTCGTCATCATCATGTCATATCATATCACACATGTCATATATTATGCACATGTCATCATCATCATGACATCATCATATCACACATATATGCATGTCATCATGCCATATCATATATCATCATCATATCATGCATATCATCGTGCCATGGTGATCATCATTATGTCATATCCTATCATGCATGTTATCATGCCATATCATATATCATCATCATATCATGTCATATATCATGATCATCATGCATATCATCATACCATATCATATATCATCATCATATCATGTCATATATCATCGTCATGTATGTCATCATGCCATATCATATCATGCACGGTTCAATTTCCATTTTTAGCTTTCAATTTGATCACAACATCACCCTTCCTCGGATCATCAATTTCATCTCATATTTTACACTCGCATCCCATGCG
This sequence comes from Eucalyptus dawsonii, assembly GCA_016097615.1. Taxonomy (NCBI): domain Eukaryota; kingdom Viridiplantae; phylum Streptophyta; class Magnoliopsida; order Myrtales; family Myrtaceae; genus Eucalyptus; species Eucalyptus dawsonii. The sequence goes on along the minus strand of CM027877.1, from coordinate 15,786,731 downwards.
AGAAAAACCTCCGGCATTCAATCATTCCAGGCCACTGGCATCCGCCCCACATTCCTGCATCTTGAATCCCAACTGGCATCCAGGGCATTCCCCCTCGGGCAAAGAACTCCAACGGGCTTCCGGCATTTTACAGTCCCTAGCCGGGCATCCCGCACCCCAATCCCGCATCGCGAGGCATTCCCCCTCGGGCAAAGACCTCCGACAGGCTTCCGCCCCCCCCCAATTCCGAGCATCCCGAGTCTCCTAGGGTCATCCGGCAATGTATCTCTATACATTCCAGGCATCATCATCATCCACCACAACCATCTCCTCATTTAACATTATTCATGTTCACCAATTTTGGTCTTAATTTAGCATGGCATATGATGTATTAGAAATCAACAATCATGCTCGCATTTGAATTCACACATGCATCTCGATGCATACATCAAGACCTCATCACACATACTACATGGTGCAATTATTTATAAAATAAATTTATGGAATTTATGCCAATTAAAATAATCTATTGTCATGCCCCTTATTATTATTTTATTTAAATTCCAGCTTGTGCCATTTTCAAAAATATTAAATTTCATTATTTATATAATCTCAAAAATCATAAAATTAAGGCATGTGATAAACAATACAATAGGATGATGATTTCATGTAGAATACATAGCCAAATAAAATTTCACATAATTCCATAAATCACACAAAACAGCATATAATTTTCGGATGAAATCAGCATGCAGAGTTTGCGAAGAAGTTCGATTTAAATATCCATACGACCTCCAAAAATTATGAAATTTTACCGAGTTATAGCCAAGACATTAAAGTACATTTTCCATGAAGACTTCCAAGTAATATTCTTTTTAGATTAGTTTCTACAGTCTCACCGAAACTTCTGATCCAACACCGAAACGTCCAGTACATGCTTCTCCGAAAATACTGAGTTTTCACCTACCTGTTCTTCTTCGTTTCCTCTTAAAATTATATATGTTCTACATCAAGATGTTTTCTACAAGTTTTATTACAGAGATCCAAGTCAAATAACAGAGAGTATAGTCGTCATTTAGGTCCATGAAGTCTCGGTGTCCTGTAATACATCTCCAGAATTACCGTCTCCAAGATTTAGTCGATTTACTAGGTTATACTTGTTAATTTCACTTCACATTTGATTATGTTGTAGATTAAGATGTCCCCTACAACTTTCATGAAGAAAGCAAAGAGATATGCTTAGCACAAATCAACATGCAACCACAAATCCAACAAGATGTCAGTGAAATCGTTCCAGATCTGAGGTCTCCGTAGGATGCAGAGTTTGACCCCTTAAATCTCCATCATTTTACACCAAATTTTAGTATGTTGTAGTTTAAGATGTTAGATAGAACCTTCATGAAGAAATAAAAGCCAAAATGAGACTCCTAAACATGAATGCAAACTCTCACAACATTCTGACTCGAGCGGATTCATGCAAAAGCAACACCACTCCAGAACAAGCCATCCAAGCTTAGGTTTTCTCTCCTAATCACCCAAAACTCAACATACATATAACACACACACGTCGAGAGCAGCTAGAGGACTCAACTTGCCTCTAGACGGACGGACAGCCCGTGCACACGGCGAGCATGGTGGCACACGGTGAAGATACTCCTCCACGGCTCCTCCTCCCTCTCGGCCGCTCTCCCTCTCTCTCACACACTCTCTCTCTCTTTTGGTGAATAGCTAACCGGCCATTCTCTCCTCCCTTCCTTTTTTTATCCCTTCTAAACCTCATCATTAGCAATCATGAGATTGCCTCACCAATAATGCATGCCATCTTCCTTTGTGCCACTTGTCTCATTGCATGCATAATGGGCTTGGGCTTTTGGGCTTGGGCTTGGGCCTCCTTTTGTGGCAGGTGACAACCCCTCCGTGGGCCTAATTGGGCCGGCCATTCGGCCCACTAAGCTTAGGCCAATGGGCCTAAGGCCCAACCAAATAAAAAATTCCCCCTTTTTTTGTTAATAATCTCTTCCTTAAATTTTTTTAAATTTTAATTTCCACATGGCCAAAGTCTTGTGACATTTTATTTAATTCATAAGGTGCATGGCCAAGCATAGATTATCACTATTAATCTACAATATTTAAAATCTCATGATCATAAGCACAAATCACCTAATCTTAAAAGACTAATGGCTAAAACATTAAACCATAGGCAAATTTCATTACCCAATTAGAGACTTTAACACACCTTATAATTTGACTTTGAATTTTGGGATGCCACATACTAAAGCAACATATACAGTTCATGAGATTTTCTTCTACGAATGTCCTCACTCAAAATTAAATCTCAAACCCAATCGAACGTCAAGATTGCTGACCTAGAGAAATTACTAAAGTAGTAACAATACTATTCCATCTAATATGCAATGAGGATAACATAATCAAAGCACGTATCTCATTTTTAAAGTCAATCTCAGTTGAATTTAATTGACTAACAATCATATTGAATTCATTAATATGATTTGCAACAGACACACTTTTCGCTTATTCAAGTTTAACATGATGTGTGAGCCAACATTAGTCGAAAAACACCCCACTCATCTATCCAGCAATTCCTAGTTAGCTTGGCTTCATTGTCTCTAGCTCTTCCCTGAATGGAGAGCAAGTGTAGTTTCATCTAATAGAGATAATCTTCAATTTGCATCTTCTGAAAATCGAAAATTATTCCCATCAATTTAGTCGATTCTCACTTTTCCTTCTTATGTTGCCATCAATTCGTTGCCATCATATATTGTTGTGAAAGCAAACTTAAAATAAACAAAATAAGAAAATAAATTGGATGCTAGATTTATCCAAGTCCTTGAGGAGAGTAGCAATGAATTTCACTATAAATTGAGCAATATAATGAAGATTATAATCACATTCAAGTCACTTAAAGACTTACAATATTTCCCAAACTCAATTATACCCAAGCGTTTAGCCCCACAATTCTTCATGAAATAATCTCTCAATCTCACAAAGGAATTGCACACAAATTATTACCACAAGAATATAATTGGCTTCAACACACTTGGATATCTTCGGGGTGTAGTTCACAGAAAAAGAAGCTCTTTTGGAACTCTCCACAAAGAACATCCCCTTCTTATATATAGGCAAGAAATAAATCCAAAATAGGAAATGAAATCTACTTGAATTAGGAAACTTTCATTTTCAAGCTCAAACTCAAGACATAAATTAACAGGTTTCCTCTTAAATGTAAGATGAGATTTTTGTTAGTGCATATCGCCTTTGGTGCTAGGTTCATTGCTAACATTTTAGTCACTATAACATGTGCTTCTAAAGGGTTTATTTGGATTAGCTTTCACTTTATACATTCTATTTTATCTTGTTTAATCTAAGTATGGAGACTCATGCTTTTAGACTTTTGTTAAATCTAAAACTTTGAATGTTGAAATATAGATTCGTTTACAATTTTCCATAATTTTTTTTTGAAATTAAAAAGATAATGTTTTAAATCTTAAAAAGAAAAAAAATTATTGAAGTCCCAAACAAATGCACTATGTCGTGTGAGAGGCCTATTAATAGGTCTCAATGTGCTAATAAGACTTAAATGATAGTCATTCTATTTTAGAAATTAATTTCTAGCTAGAAATAGATTTTTTTATTATTTATTCCTTGAATGAGTTTGTAAGCAAAAATACGCGTTTCATAATAACACAAAAAAGTTTTGCTCATGAAATAGGAAATTTATTTGATAAAGACACAAAATTTCTCATTTCTAGAGATGAACAACAACCGATGACTAGTTGATGGCGAATGGTGACTAGCCGGATGGCGGCAACCCGAATAGGCACCGATGTCATCGGTCGATGGGTAGCAGCGGTAGATGGTGGACGATGGACGCGAGTGAGTGGGTGTTGGCTAGTAGTGAGGGCAAGCAATGGGAATTTTTTTTTTATTTCTCATTTTTATTCAAAAAATATAGAAATATAAAATTTTTACTTCTCATTTCTATTCCAATGCTATTTCTAAGACTAAAAATTTGTTCTTGAAATATAAAAATAAAATTGCATTACCAACTGGTTTCTATTCCAAATATGTTCTTAAAAATAGAAAAGAATCTAATCAGAAATAGAATGATTATCATGCATGTTTTAAGAGTAGAACAAACTAAGTCAAAAGCCACTTCATGTTAGGGAAATCCCCTTATGATGTTTTGAAAATTACAAAATAAATCAAAGGCTACTAACGTGTTTAACGGTTGAGTAATATACTATGTAGATGATAGAATGTGTAAATGATATTACCAAGGTTTATATTTGGAAGAACCAAAGACAGACTCTATCTTTTGAAGTTAAACTTATTCAGTACATGTCTCTAAACCTTAAGGTTAAATATGTTCGAAGCGGAATATGTTTAAACTTATGTCTAGATTGTAAAGTCTACTTTAGATGAAGATACTCATATTCCACTTCAGATAGAAGACACTCAAACATTACTTCCAATAGAACACACTTAGACTTTACATATACAATAAGACACAAGTTTAGAAGCGTGACAAGGTCGAGCGAAATGCATGTTCAAAATGAGACAACTTGACGAAGCGTAATATAAGCTAGCGTTATAACTGTTAGTGATCTGGTTTGGACTCTACATTAAAATAGATTTGATTGAGTCCAGTCTAATTGATTGACAATTGGATAGTGAAAACAAGAACTTTCTAAATGTAGAAGCTCTACTTATGGAAACCAAGATTTTGTTTATATAGGCAATCATAATCAACATGGGATTTTGCCTCTGTCCTCCAACACCTAAAAATTTTCTTGATATAGATATGTCCAACAAGTAGGTTGGAAGGCGATCCTCCACATACTTTCCAACTATCCGCCTTGAGCCCTAAGCATCACGAACATCCCTACGGTGGTCGATTAAATTGTAACGTCCTAGGATGCATCGCTGACCTAGTCTTTTTATCTTTTGATTACACATATATGAAAGCAGTAAAAATAAATACCTAGTCAATAAACCAAAAAGCAAGGATAGTAAAACACATCATATATTATAAAAACAATATATTTATTTGTCCACTGTGATTCTTAGGAAGTTTAACAATTACAAGCCTTTCTACGGCCACTTCCTATCAACCCTTTTCAAAAACCTTCAGAGATTATGGTTAATCTAAACTTCACTAATGGCAAGGCCAGCCAAAAGGTGTCGCATCTTGTGCCCACCACAACCGCACCTGAGTAGTTCTCCATGCTACAGACCCTAAAAAATGGTTAACAACAATGGGGTGAGATAAAATTTCAATTAGTCAACAGCTGAGACCTTGATTGGGATGCAAATTCGTCTCAAAGCGGCCTAAATATGCAACAACATACAATCTTACCTAAACCTTAGTATACCCCTGTATATTCGTACATCACATATTTCATTATAAATACAACAAGCATAACCAATAATCATAACACATATTTCTCATGCACCAAACTTCCACACGGGTCTTGATTATAAGGTAAAACTTGGTTTGGCACATCTGTGCCATGCGTAATAGTTTTACCCCATAATCAAGTGCAATGCATCACAATCATTTACACGTGTTTGATTATTACGACTCCTTGGGCAATGGTCAACACACGAGTTGGCGGTCTTCCAGCATGATCGGGCATCGTTCCGTCCCATCGGGCATGGCAACATCTAGAACTCTGCCTAGATGGCATTCCATAAAGAAGTATCGGTTGGCCTCAAGTCACGCCTTGAATCTCAAGCGCGCGCACAACCCTCGGTTGTCGATAGAATTTCGTAATGTTCCTAGCACTTGGTGCCGACCCTTTTTATTTTTATTGCACGAGTGAATTAACTAATCCCCTGACTTAGCGACATACATAGGATGAAAAGCAGGACAACCAATTTCAAATAAAATATGCTTTTATAAACACTTCAAGCTTATACAAAAGGTCTATGTCATAAAAAAGAACTACTAAGCCACTGTGCTCTTGACCCTTCCGATTCAAGCTCTTGGCTCTCCACACTAGGACCTGAAAATGGTTATTCAATAACCAATGAAATATAAATCTTAGCAAGTTTCACCCCTAAGCCACAGTTAGTACACCAACTCAACCCGAGTATCTATCTGAGAACTACCCCACCACAAGCAACAACCAATAGTCGATTCGCATACAACCTTACCTGGTATCCCATACCCAGCACGTTATAATTCAACATGATACACACAATGCACATGGCCATTAGATGATACATTTCATCAATCACATACGAGGTAAGTATTCTGTTGACCTCACCTAGCCATTGCCATACTCTACACGTTGCTAAGGATTCATGCGTGTACCATGGCGTGTGATTCACTCATGCATATAATTAATGCATATAACAATTTCACACATCAATGCAACAATTCAAATTGAGTCATCGATCAATCAACTCGATCCAATTACAAGTCATCGAGACCATCACCACGGTCATTAGGACTATTCATTCTCGACTCTTGATCTCAGCCCTACATGCATAATTTGGATTAAGTGGTGACATCACGGCCACTAACTGACATCATTTATACTTAGTGGAATCACGGCCCCACTTGGCAAATTTAGACTTAGTGGTATCACGGCTCCACTCGAACAATCTTACACTTAGTGGTATCACGGCCTCGCTCTGCAATCTTAGACTTAGTGGTATCACGGCCCCGCTCGGCAATCTTAGACTTAGTGGTATCACGGCCCGCTCGACAATCTTAGACTTAGTGGAATCCACGGCCTCACTTGCAATCTTAGACTTAGTGGAATCACGGCCTCACTCGGCAATTTTAGACTTAGTGGAATCATGGCCCCACTCGGCATAACCATACTCAAGTGGTTCTCTTGACTTAGTGGTAATTCACGGCCCCACCGGCATAATTTAGATTTAGTGATAATAACTCGATTCATGTGAATGCCCATGCATTTACACATCCATTCACTTCATAAAATCAACATAGATGAAATTAGACCCACTTTTCCATTAGGATGAATAGTGCCCGTGAGCGGGAACCACATGAGCAGTGCATGTGAGACGAGTATTTTTCTGAGAGTGATTATGCAGAACAGGTCAATTCCAAGAAAATTCTAGAATTAAATAAATAATAAACTAAACTCATAAATTAAAAAAAAAAACATTAGGTAAAACAAACGAACAATTAATTCAGCAAAACAAGCTCAATTAAACACATAAGCACAATTAAGCAAATAAATCAAGATTAAGCCAAAATTATCTAATCCATCCATCTAACCACCTATCTTAGGGCTAATACAACAATTAAAATCTCCTAAACTAGAATTAAATCCAACCAAACCAACCCTAAGCAAGTTCAAGCACTAATCGAAGGATTAGGAGCTAAACTCACCCGTGAAGCGGATCGAAGGCATAATGCAGCAACGACATTAGTTACACTTCCAGGACCTCTACAAAATTGATCAAGGTGGTCCCATGCTCAACACAACAACCACAACTTGGACTCCCTAAATTATGGAAAAACGGCCTGTTAGAGGGAGAAAAAGGTTTAACGGCATTGGAGCTCCGGCGAGGGTTGGCCAGCAGCGGTGTCTCAGGGAGTCTTGGGGATCTTGTTGGAAGTTAGGATAGGCAAAAAAGTCAGAATAGGAGAAAATGAAAAAAATGCGAGGGAAATAGAGCAAACTACTACTAGCGGGCCCAGACGGACTAGCGACTTGCGGCTTGTGATGGTTTTACGGGACGTTCGCGGCTCCGTTTAGGGTGAAATTAGGCTCCTTGGAACGATCGGTCTCTCGGTCACGGTGATGGGTGGCTCATTGGTTGATTCATCCGGGAAGATCACTTTTGACTCGATTATTCATCGAAAGGCTAGCTGCAGCAGAAACTAGAGGAGAAGAAAATGGAGGAGGAGAGCTCCGTCGGGTGGGGATGAAGGAGGGGAAAGAGTGATGGGAGAGCTATTGCACTCCTCATTAAGCCTTTCAAATCTTGCCTCAAATCCCCATGCATGATGACATCATCTTCTCTCTCTTCCC